>MU226914.1:23985-45548 GCA_018584345.1 Thuja plicata | reverse complement strand
GTCAAAAACTTGTGATAAAGTCTAGAAAGAACTGATGAACTATGGGTAGATGTTTGTGACATATTTTTCTAATATTATACATATAGTGCAGTATTTCATAAAACCATCAGAATCTATGTTCTAATATATAGATATTTAATTTGATTAAGCTTGTTGCATGAATATTTCCGTATCATAACTAACTTGACAGGAGATAAAGTGGCTAGAGAGTGGTCGACAACATTCAAGGAGGGCTGTTGAGGACCAGCTATGGTGGAGTGATCATTACAACACCAGGAAACACAGCTGCTACAATGGAGCCATTATTCCAGGATGTGGGGATTTAGTGTGCCTATATTCCCTCTGCACTTCACTATGTTGAATTGGTCACCCGAGCTTTACTACCCATGCCGCGGGTTGTTTCCTTTCCATCTTCTTCTCCGACATGTTTTCAGCAAGATAGTTTCTTTTCTATATTGGTAATAAATGTTTGATCCTGTATATATAGGGATTGGACTGATAGTTTGAGGTTAGCTAGAACAAAATAGAGACATAAGTTTTTGGAAGAAAATTGATATACAACAATCTATTTCAAGTTCCACGTATTGTTTCTATGTAATGAGTTTTTGAAATGCAATGAAATAGTTCTTGGTTTACATTATGTGTTCATAGTTTAGCATAAACTGACCAAGGGGGCCCACTTGGGAGGTGGAATAGGTTAGAATAGAAGAGATTTTATTTCCAGCATTTCCAGCATTTCTAGTATTTCAGATAGAAGTTACAATTTCTTCTTGCAGCATCGTAACTTGTGAGTGTTCCTGCAACATCTGCAAGAATAGTTATAATGGATATTTTAGGTTGAAATCATAGGTTTCAGTAGAGTTGCAATTTATATCATTCATTTGAGTAAGAAGATAAATGTATTCTTTTCCTGCAGCACTAGTGTAGGTTTCTTTTATGCATTTTTACCTTCCTTCAGCATGAGCAGAATGACTCCCTAAGGAACCAAGTGCACATATCATGCCCACCATTTCAATTATACCTCCCTTGGTTGACAAGTTAAATGCACCTCATAATGGGAAAAGTAGTCCTTAGATTGAATGAACCATTCCTAAGAAATTCCTTGAGCATGATTATTATACACCTATTGTGAGGCAGTTCAGAGGCCATAGAGGAGGTTATAGTGGTAGAAGTAATGACCGTAGAAGTCAAGGGGACTCCAATTTTATTGAACAAGTAAGTCATCCAAGAAATAGAGGTGGCTATGGTAGAAGTAGGAATTACAACAATGGAGGAAGAGGTAGAACTGGTGGTTTTAGCTAAGGTTCACATTTTTCAAGCATGAAATGTTACAATTGTGGATAAATAGGAAACCCTTCCTATATATGTCTAGACAAAGAATCATCCATACATGGTGAGAAGATGATAGCATGTGTCCAAGAAGAGGAAAATCCAATAAACAATATAGAGGTACCTCTTGACTCAGAGAAAGGTGAGAGTCTCATGTTAAGACAAGTTTTACTTAAAGAACTTAATAAGGACAAGCACAAAAAAATAATATAACTCTTTAGGATCAAATGCAAGATCCTTGAAAAGGTGTGTAAAGTCATCATAGCCTTTAGATCCACAGATAATGTAATCTCAAAGGAGGCAGTGTAGAAGTTGAAGCTAAAAAAATTACCACATGCTTATCCCTACAAAGTGACTTGGTTAAACAAAGGGAAAAAAATATTGGTTAATGAGAAAGTGTGGGTTGAATTTACCATATGAGAATACCAAGACAAGATACTATGCGATGTCTTACCTATGGATTCCTGCAATATATTGCTAGGAAGACCATTTCAGTATCAAAAAGAAGTCATACATCATTACAAGGAGAATAAGTACTCATTCAAGAAAGATGAAGTCACCTATAAAATACATTCCTTAATAGAAGAGGAAATAGTGAAGACTATGGACTCTAACACCCTCCTAATGAGTGGGAAATAATTCCTAAATGACATGAAGAAAGAAGGGATTGGTTATGCCATCATTGTGAAACCAAAGCAAGAAGAGACACAAAAACAAGCACATATTCCTGCAGAGGTCAAACAATTGTTAGATCACTTTGAAGAAATCATTTGTAATGGTACACAATCTACCCTACCTCCACAAAGAGCTATTAGCCATCAGATTGATTTTATGTCAGGGGCATCATTTCCTAACAAAGATACTTACAAGATGACACCATAACAAAACAAGGAGATGTCAAGACACGTCCAAGAGTTTTTGGACCAAGGAATAATCAGAAAGAGGATCAACCCATGTGTTGTTCCAGTATTTTTGGCACCTAAGAAGGGATGTAAGTGGAGGATGTGTACTGATTCTAGGTCAATAAATAGGATCACAATTAGATATAGATTTCCTATTCCTAGGATAGAAGACTTGATGGATTGTCTTAGGGGTGCTAATTACTTCTCTAAAATCGACCTTAAGAGTGGGTACTACCAAATTAGGATGAAAGAAGGGAATGAGAGGAAGTCTTCTTTTAAAACAACACAAGGACTCTATGAGTGGTTAGTAATGCCATTTGGGCTTACAAATGCACCTATTACATTTATGAGAGTACTGAATGAAGTTATAAAAGATTTTATAGGTGTGTTTGTAGTAGTATACTTAGATGATATCCTTATCTTTAGTAAGACAAAAGAAGAGCATATGAAACACCTAGAGATTGTGTTGAAGAAACTCCAAGAAGAGAAGTTAACAATTAACCTTGAAAAGAGTGAGTTCATGAAACATGAACTTGTTTACCTAGGTTTTGTAGTCTCCCAAGGTGATCTAAAAATGGACAAAATCAAAGTAGAAGAATCCTAAGTTGGCCTACTCCAAAAACATGGAATAAAGTGAGGATCTTCCATGGTTTGGCTCAGTTTTATAGGAATTTTGTGAGAAGGTTTAGTGAGATTTGTGCACCCATCCTAGATACTATTAAAGGGGGAGTTAAGACCAAGTTCATGTGTACCACAGAAGAAAATGAAGGATTTGAAAAGTTAAATAAGGAAGTGGCTACACAACCCATATTTGTGTTGCCAAGTTTTGACAAATTATTTGTTGTGGAGTGTGATGCAAGCAATATAGTTGTGGGGGTGGTGTTCAGTCAGGAATGGAGGCTAGTAACCTTCTATAGTGAGAGGTTGATTGAATCCAAGACAAGGTATTCATCTTATGATCTAGATCTGTATGCATTGGTCCAAGCTCTCAAGAAGTGGAGGCACTACCTATTTCCAAAGGAATTTCTTGTATATACAGACAACCAAGCCCTAAGATATATCAACACACAATAAAAACTCACTCTTAGACACATAAAATGGATAGAATTTTTGCAATTATATACATTCACTATCAAACACAAGAAATGATTGAACAAGAAAGTTGCAGATGCACTTAGTAGGAGATTTCTCACTGTCCAATAAATTCAAATGCAGAGAATAGGAGTTGAAGGATTCAAAGACTTTTATGAAGGGATGTCAATTTCTCATAAATTTCTAAGGTATGCATTGATTTTGATAATCATTTTCATAGTAATTTTTCTAAATACACCCTAGGGAATGGTTTATTATTTAAAGGTAAACAATTGTGTGCTCCAAAGGGATCCATGAGGGAGAAACTCATTCAAGAGAAACGTAATGGAAGCTTGAGTGATCACTTTGGGTTGAATAAGACTTTAGCTCTAGTGGAAAGATTCTACCATTGGCCTAAAATGTAGAAGGATGTAAGGGGATATGTAGAATGGTGTGTGATATGTCAAAAATCCAAGGGTATCTCTTTGAATGTAGGACTCTATCAACCATTACCCACACCTAATAGGCCTTGGGAGTGCATAACCATGGACTTTATAGTGGGATTACATAGAATAAAGACTTGTTCGGATAGTGTGTATGTTGTGGTGTACCATTTTAGAAAGATGAGTCACTTTATACCTTGTAAAACAACCCATGATGCTAGTTACATTGCTCGGCTCTTATTTAGAGAAGCAGTAAGGATCCATGTCTTACCAATTAGCATTGTCTAAGATAGGGATGTGAAATTTATGGGGCACTTTTGGAAGACACTCTGGAAGAGGGTGGGAACCAATTTGGCACATACAACTGCATATCATCCTCAAATATATGGCCAAATAGAGGTAATCCATAGAGTTCTTGGAAAATTGTTAAGATGTTTGACCAAGGAGTATGGTCAAGGATGGGATCAAGTCATCTCTCAGGCTAAATTTGCCTATACTGATAGTACAAATAGATCCACAGGTAAGAGTCCACATGAAATTGTATATGGAATTCACCCCAGGGGAATTTGTGAGATTAGAGAGTTAAAGGATCATGACGGGATTAGTGGATATGCAGATGATTTTTCCCAATCCATGAGAGAGGTCCATGAGCAGGTGAAGAAGACTCTAATGGAAGAAAAAAAAAATTTCAAAGCTAAGGTAGATGAAGGAAGTAGAGATTTACAATTTGAAGTATGAGACTTGGTGATGGTGTATATAAAAAATACATACTACATAAGGGAATTCCAAGAAAGCTTCAGATGAGGAGAGTTGGCCCATGTAAGGTACTAGCTAAGTATGGTCTTAATGCCTACAAATTAGATCTACACAAGAGCTATTAATCTCTTGTATCTTCAATGTGAAGGATTTAACCAAGTAAAAAAGGTCCAGATGTAGAGGAGTAGGAGTATAGTAAAAAAATGGCTAAGGATGTGGAAGAGCTCAGTATACCTCTCCAAAATAAGCCTCAAGCTGAAAGGGTCTTAGACTCTAGGGTGAAGAAAAGACTAGACACATAATCTACATGGAACATATATTCATGTGGGAAAATCAACCTATATCAAAGGCTATTTGGATAGAAGAGATTTATTTCAAGAAGCATGGCATTATTTTAAATCTCATCACACCTCAGGTAACTTAAATTTCTTATTGCAAGGGGAGAATGGGGCAAGAGCACCTTATGGTCCTAGTAAACATCCTATTCAAGTTTTGGCTTGTAGGTGGTTCTAGCCAACAAAAAATGAATAAGGATTATGATAAATTCCCAAGGTGTGTGTGGGTGTCTTGTAAATAGGATTTTTTAATTTCATGTCTTTGTGGTAATCCAAAAGTCCTTAACTAGATTGTCTTACATTAGTGCTAGAGGACTCAAAGATTGGTCAAAGTGTGGAGCAGGCTCCAAAATGAGTGATAAAATGTTAAATAGGGTCCATGCATGTTTTTGGGTCAACTATGTTGATTCTTGATCGAGATATGCAAGGTAGGATCAATGAATAGTCAAGATTGCAAAAATTGCAAAAGTTGCTCATGACAACTTTGAAAAGTTGTCATGACAACTTTCGTAAAAAGTTGCAAATGGACTTAAATGAGGTAAGAGCCCAAAAATAAGGTTTGAGAACTTGTGGGAGGGCTATATAAGCCTAAGATAAGCCTAGTTGAGAGGTTGGTGATTAGATTGTATCGATTTTGTTGAAGGAAGAAGCAAACTGACTGGTTTTTTGTATTACAATGACATAATTTTGCCATAATCCATACTCCAATGGATTGAGTGGTCTAATGTTCTTGCATGTTACATTAGTAATTTGTATGTAGGCCATCTTTGTCACATTATTTTTTAAATTTTGTACATTTTAGTGGTAGGTTGTAAATTCTTTTGTTTTCATAGAGCTACTGTCCTATACATAGTGGCTTGTGTAGAAATTGCTCTTTGTTGATTCCCACCAATTGAATCACTATGGAAATCTAGAATAAAGAAGATAATTTTACATAATTTGTAAATATTTGAGTACAGTTTGTTTTGAGCAGGGGAGCTAAGTTTACAAGCAAGCCCTAGGTGGGTCCAGAGTCATCTAGCTAGGAGCTTGCACAATTGTAGAGGTTTAAGAATGGCTGGATGGATTGGTTTGGGACAATCACGAGTTGAGAAGTGTAGAGGAATGTGAAAAGGTCATGTGGATGAGAGGAGAAGAGTATGTGAGTTCTTCTTATTAAATTTTGAGCCTTTTTGTTGTAAAATGGTCTAGAGACCCTAAAAGCCCTTAAAAATAGGTGTTTCTTTAAAGTACAATGCACAGACACTTGTGGGAGATAAAACCTAGAAAATATCAAAGCCTAGGTTGAACTATGAATGAATAAAAAATTATTTTTGTGGTTTGTTAAGGGAATTTGGAATCTAATCCAAGTTTTGTCAAATTATGAGGCTTAATTGGAGCAAAAGGCTACATGGCCTAAAATGTAGGGAATCAAGAACTTGATTGAAAAGTCATGAAATACTTGTGGAAGAGGTTCTAAAACCTATTGGAAAGGATAGAGAAAGAGGATAGACACCTAATACCATACTAGGGAAGGATTGAAACATAGTTTTCTTTGATAGGACCCATGAGTGCATAGAAGGTTGTGAATGAGTGAAGGAGAGTTTGCAGTTGATTGGAGAGATTCAGTGGACTACAGAATTGGTAGAAGTATCCTCTGGTTAGGGTAAAGATAAATTACCCTAGGAAGGATAAGAAAGATCCTTAGGAAGAGAAAGAGAGATCTTTCAATTTGTATCTCCCCAACAATAGGGTCTAGCTCAGGTATTATGTCTTCCTCGACCACTGACTTACCCTTTCCATTAGCTTCTCTCATCAGTTTACTGACTGCTAGAGTCCTAAGCTGCACTTATTTTAACTTACTTTCCATTTAAGTCAACTATTATTTTAGGAGTCTATTCTCCTCTTTCTGATCTTGTACATCCTTTTCCAACTCAGTGTTGGTAACCATTTTGAATGAATCTATAGAATCATCTGAAGCTAACACCCAAAAAACACAAGCCCAATCTTATAGGCTCTAATACCAATCTGTCAAGGATACTGGGATGTTATCTATCAAATCAGCTCGACTGTACTCTAAGGTCTCTCTCCTAGACCTCCTATGGTACTTTCAAACCCTAATCTAAAGTAAGTGACTAAGAACTTCACCTCCTCCTCTAGGGCCAGTTCCCATCAACAAATTCTTCTCCCACACTCTGTGAACCTACAAGGGTAGATTCATTCTAACTATAGAAACTTGTTTAGTCAATGCACTCATAACATCTTTTTTACTTTCTTCCCTAGCTGGACTATTACCGAGCTCACCTAGGGTAAGAACTCAAAAATAATGACTGTCACTTCTCCTAACAAAAAAAAAAAGAAAACTATATATATGGGCTCCTCTCCAATTCTATCTAGGCACATGGCTCTCACCATGGATTCAAGAACCTTGAGGAGCCATGTGGTCTTTACAACCTAGAACGGGCTTGAAAATTATGACTTGCAAAATGAAAGCAAAAGACTAAACTACTTGCACACAGAGTAAACCACAATAGTTAAACACACAACCTTCAACTTTTCATTAACTGGAAAATAAGAAAAACATACAAAAGTATCCAAATCTTTCATTCTCTCTATCTACCATCTGTTTTTTCCACATTCATGAAATGAAGGCATGAGAGAACTTTTTATAATGTTCCCATAATTAGAACAACCTTAAATGCCCGCTCAAGTCAAAAGAATCTTTTTAGGAACCATTACAACTAACCACTTCTTCCACTAAAGACAAGATCCTCTTTTCCCGGGTCATTGTAACTGATTTTACCAAGCGACAACAACACATACCAAGCATCAAAACATGTCACTGAGAAACACTAGTACTGAGCACATAAGTACCGAGCATGATTAGTACCAAGCAACAACAGTACTGAGTAATATCATTACCAAGCATCAGTACCTAGTATCGATACTGAGCATCATTATCGAGCACCAGTACTAAGCATCATTACTGATCACCAGTACCGAGTATCAACAATACATATAGAGAACTTCAGTGCATAGTGAGAAAATTATCTAAGGTTCTTAATGCCTTGGTTGGATTTCACGAGGCTTACAAATTACCTCAGCAACACACAATTAAAATAAAAACATGCATCTAAGAAACTAGGTTTTTTATTCACTAATTTGACCCATTTTGCACTCAGTCATGATAAGAGTGAATGAAAAAACACCTTACAAACCAGCTTAATTAAATCCAAAATGTTCCTAAGGGCCTTCAATCCCTAAGTTCTCTAGGTGCTCCTGCACCACAAGATGAATGTCTCTAAAAGTTTCACATAATTGAAAGACTAAAATAATGTATGTGATGCCTTGAATTATGCTCAAAGATATCTAAGCCAATGATGATGTGTGACAAATCCTTTCCCACGAAAGATTCTAGAAAAAGGATAGTGGATGTATGGCCATGTCTCGACTGATGAGAATGTGATACTGTTGTTGATGAAGATAACTGAGTTGGATATTGTAACTCATGAATGTCTATATAATGTGTCAGGGTACGAGCTAATGTAGGAAAGGAAAGATCAATGCCCAAAGATGGAAATAGTGTTGCAGCTTCATGAAACTCACAACCAAATAGAAGATGAATATCTTCAATGTCGTCAACAAATTTTGTAAGATGCGATTATACAAACAAAGATGCTATATTTGATAGATACACATCCCAATGTGGTGGATCTGGTATGATATAGCAGATACCTATTGTAAATAATTTGTGGAAATCATGGATGAGTGAACAACATATTCAAATCTAGCAATAAGTGATGGTGTCCCATTAGATGTCCAAGTGAGACTAAATAGTGCTTTTGTATGAGTTGGAGAATCAGGTAAGGCAATACCATGATTTAAAATACTTTTTTGCATTTCCTCAATTTGATGAAACCAACATTTTTTTTGTAGGCCTACACTTCCCACAATATCCACATTTGATTTTAAATTTATTAGGACTCTACAAAATGCCTGAATCGAAGGAATTATTTTTGGGAGACATGATCACATTCAAATAACAAAATAAAAAATAGAAAAAACACCAATATTTACCCTAGATTATTTGGTTAGCACCCTAATTTGGCACTTTATAAGGAGTGCTTGTAGTTCATCCAAAAGAAGCAAAAACTGATAGTTTATAGAATTAGTGTGATAAAATTTTCTTTAGATTGATGATCAAAAAGTATAATCCTTTTTAAATTAAATTTATTGATCCTCTAGATAAATATTTTCATTTTATAAAATTGATTTCAGTGTAAAAATTTATAATGAGAGGGAATGAGAAAAAAATGGTTTGAAAATCCCTTAAACCCAAATAGAGGGACTTGAATGTGCCTACACGCGACTCACAAAGTACCAACCTCAAACCTGCTCCCAACTTGCAGACCATCTGAACTTTGGTTCATGTCATGGATATGGCACGTAGATATAAACCCAGAAATCACACGAAAAAATAGTTCACATGTCAATGCTCATACGCAGGGGGTGCCAATCAAAGAACACCCCTCAAGAAAGAATCTCTGCCTTGTCAGCATGTGAAGAAGCGTGTAGGACTACAGAGGGTCACCTATTTCATAAACCTCTATAGGTGCCTCAATATTAGCAGACGTGTGTTTGAAGGTGAAAGAAATTATAACTCTCTGATACCATAGAAAATATCATTTACAAAATTCATTTGGCCACTAAAAACCTTCGATCTAATTTTTATTCAAAACCCTTTTGGCTTTTGTTTTTGTGAAATAATAAAAATTCTTGCAAACAAAAAATTATAGCTCTAATACCATGTAGAAATTAAGATTCAGAAAGTTCAAATTAAGCATAGTGATGTAGAGGGTTTGGTACTCTAGTAATTTCTTCCCTCAATGTACTTATTTCTTTCTCCAAACCATCCAATGGTTACTTTGTTTTGGATTCTTCTCCAATTAGGATCTCCAAGACCCTCACTACCAACTTCTCCTCCAAGTTATAGTTGATCTATTGAAGATTCCAAAGTTTCTAGGCTTAACTAGTCCAACTAGTTCCCCAATTACCTAAACTTCCTCACTAAATTTCCTCCTAGAATACAAAACCCCTAACTTAGGATCTTCCCATACATCCCAAAGACTCTTTTCTATGTACTTGGCTGATTAAAATTCATTCTAAACCCTTTCCCAAACTTCTAGATACTTTTCCAATCCAATTGGTATCAAACTCACTAGGAGGCCTAATTGCCCTATTACCTAGTAGGTCAAAATTCACTATTTTTGGGCAATTACTCCAAAATATCCCAAAAAAATCCACATAATACCTTGACAATCTTCAAGGTATCTATCAAACCTATCAAAAACCAAAACCATTGCTTCTGGATGAACCCACAACCCTAGTATCCATTAGAACCTAGTTTTAAGTCTATTATTTAGGCCTCTGGACCAGTCAGCACAAACAATTATCAAATTGACCTTCAACCTTTGTTTCACCATCCAAAACCTTTTGATTCTTCAAGGAGACTATCTAGGGCTTCTGAAAATTCCTCTAATTCTTTTCTCAAAGATCATGGGTGCTCGTGCCAAATCTTTCTTATCCCTGTCCTGGCTCACCTATTCCTAATCATCATCCATAGGGCTTCAAAATTGGTCTAGGAAATCCATTGAAACAACCAAAAATAAAACAAAATCCCTATTTAAATACTCTAACCCTACTTCCCCCATGGTTTCAGTCAATTCCACCAGTGGGTTCTTAGGTCAGAGCCATTTCTAACTTTACAACACTGAGAATGTCACTTACAGACCAGTGACCTTAATAATTACACAATTATACACTACAATAGCTTCAAAGAAAAATAAGATATGGAAATGAAATCTATTTTGAAACTCTACATCCCCATGGGGTATGATCACCTTTTCCAATCCGTACAGGACCGTACAGAATGTAAACAGCTCTGTATTTTAGAAGAATACATTCAAAACCATCCATACAGGGGTTCACAAAATCAATTTTGCAATCCAAAATTTCATTAACCTGTCCAAATAATCAAATCCATCCTCATATATCAAGCATGGTTAGTTATAACTTCTCTAACTTCATTTTGCCAATTTCTTGCAAAAGTTGCTCGAGCAACTTTTTACATTTTGAGCTAGTTGACTCTTTTTGTCAACTCCATGGATGAGTTTGACTTCCTTGACCCTAGTTAGGATACTTAGGGTCCTAAAACACACATTAAACCCACATTAAATCAACATAGCAACTTTTCCCTATTTTAGGCCAAAATGACCCTAATCACCTAATAAGTACTATTGGTTCTTACAAACATGAAGTTGAACAAAATTGTATCTAACCTATTGGACCTTATTCCAATCCACACAAAAACACCTAATTCAACCCTAACACACATCAACACATCAAAATGGGAGGTTCTCTACACCATACTCCTTTGGACAAATAACTCAACTCCCTTGAGTTAGGAGTTCTTTAATGGTGACCCCATGCTTCAGAATGTCCAGCTTGCTGGAATAGTCCCAAGGATAACTGAGAGAGGAGGGGGTGAATTAGTTATCAGTCAATTTAATTATTTTCTCTTTCTTTAATGTAATTTGATATAAATTAAATGCACATTTAGATAATACAATAGAGTACTCAACAATTTGATTATGGGGAAACCAAATAGGCAAAAACCCTGGTGGGAATTAGCACCTACAACTAACTGCACTAGTTTATAATGATCCCTATTAGAAGATCTTACAACCTTGTTAGGAGTTTATCTTTACAATGAAAAAATTACAAAGACCTGGTTAAAGGTTGGACCCTATTAGGAGTCTTTTATAGATAACCCTATTAAGGGTGAGGGCTCACTATCCAATAGCTCACTGCTAAGATGGTGAAGGCTACAACCTTCAGTATAACAGATATACACTATATCTAGTAAATGAAATATTTGAGTAGACCTTCTATCTTGATTAGTTCCAATGAATTGTAATCAACTTCTATTTCTTCACATAGATCTTCAACTTATTCTTTCTGATTCTCTGCTCTTCTCTGTCTTTTCTTCTTCACAACATTTTCGACACTTAGTGAAAATTTCTAAACTTTTATATGTATCTTCACCAATGATAAGGTCATGATGGTATCTAGAAGCACTTCATCAACTTCCTTGTCAGTTCAACCAAGCATGCAATAAATATTAAGACCACGCAACTCAAACTGAATAGACGCGACGCTTCACAAAGTCGGCTTCACCAAGTTAACTCTAACATCAAGATTTTGTTGAAACATGTTTAGCACCTTTGGATAATTATCTTTAACTCATAAATAAACATGAATTCAAACACACATATCCCAAAGATAGGAATAACTCAAGAAACATTGTATTTACCTCAGCTCCTTAACAGATAAACTCCAGAAACTGTAACTGCCCTAACTGATTAATCATAACTCAACTGAAACTACATATTTGACTCGACGTGAATGCACATAGAAACTAGAACATGTATACACCTTGGAAATAAACACGCATAGCTCCAAATAATTTGTACTGATAATTGCATATAGGATACCTATTGTATATTATATGTTGTCATCAATGGAAAATATACAATCAATTATTTGCACAGAAGCAATTCTCCAAAAATATCCCCCTTTGACATTGATGGCAACATATGATATCATCAACTCAAAGTGTCTTCCTTCTTTTTACAATCTTCTCAATATCTTCATCAAAGGCTCCTCTTCACTGCTACTGCTTTGTATAATCCCCAAGAGTATATTCTCCCCTTACTAATACTCTCTCTTTGACATCAATTAAAAAGGGTGTTAAACACCATTAAGCACAGGTAATACTCCAGAAGTAGAGTAGTCAACCATTCATCAGTCACCAAGGACTAATGTTCTTGCTGCAAGTTCTAATCAGACTTAGGAAAGGGAATAACTCCCAACTTATCCCTGAGATACTCAAAAGCATCTTTTGATAGAGGCTTTGTAAAAATATCTGCTAGTTGTTCTTTAGTGCTTACATAATCTATCTTTACTTCTTTGTCTGCAAATTTTTCTCTTAGGAAGTGGTATTTTATCTCAATGTGTTTTGTCTTTGCATGCATCACATGGTTCTTTGACATATTGATAGTACTAGTGTTTTCATAGTGAATAAAAATATGATAATCAATCTAAATACCAAAGTCCTTAATCATATGTTTGATCCAAACCATTGTTGAACAATTCAATATTGTTGCGACATACTTAGCTGCTACTCTTGACAGAGAGATACAATTCTACTTTTTACTTGTCCAAGTGACCAACCTGTCTCCAAGAAATACTGCTCCCCATGACGTGCTCTTTTTGTCATCAACACAACCTACCCAATCTACATTTGTATACACATGAATTTGTATGTTCTTTGAGTTAGGATACCATAAACCATACTCTATAGTTCCCTTTAGGTATCTAAATATTCTTTTTATTTCCATTAGATGATTTTTCTTGGGTTCAGCTACAAATCTTCCAACAATGCCAACTGCATTAGAAATGTCAGGTCTAGATTAAGTGAGATATATGAGTTTTCCAATCATAGACTTGTATAGGGTCTTGTAAACTACTATGGAATCTTCATCTTTAGAAAGCTTGCATCATGTTATCATGGGGGTGCTTACTGGTTTGCAATCTTCCATCTTGAAGGTCTTGAATATCTCCTTTACATACTTAGACTGGTTTATTAATATGCCTTTGTCTATTTGATTTACATTCAATCCAAGAAAGTATTTGATAGGTCCAATCATGCTCATTTAAAATTCACTTTTCATTTCTTTGGCAAATTCTGCACTAAGTTTGTCATTACCTCCAAAGATAATGTCATCAACAAAAATAGAAAAAAGTAGTAGTCCTTCATCTGTCTCTCTTATAAATAAATTATAGTCTGTTGCTCCTTTTCTGAATCCTATCTTTGTTAAGTAACCATCAAGTCTCTCATACCATGCTCTTGGGGCCTACTTAAGTCCATAAAATGCTTTCTTTAATAAGGATTCCACGTCTAGTTTATCTAAAATTTTGAATCCTTCAGGCTGCTCTATGTAGACTTTTTCCTTCAAGTCACCATTCAGAAATGCTGATTTGACATCCATTTGATATACCTTAAAGTTCTTGAATGTTGCATAGGCCAAAAACAACTTGATAGCTTCAAGTCTGCTCATAGGGGAAAATGTATCAGTGTAGTCTATTCCTTCTCTCCATGCATATCCTTTACATACTAATCTTGCCTTGTTCCTTACCACTGTGCCTTCTTCATTCATTTTGTTCTTGAATATCCACTTAGTTCCAATCATGTTCTTGTCATGAGGTCTAGGGACCAGTTCCCATGTTTCATTCTTGAATATTTTATCTAATTCTTCTTTCCTGGAACTCTTCCAATCTGAATCTTTGCACTCATCTTCAACACTTAAGGGTTCAATATGTGAAAGTAAGCATACCTCTTCATTATCGGTTGAACCTTTTTCTCTAGATCTTGTCAATAATTTTGCACTCTGATCTCCAATGATATCTTCCTTAGAGTGGTATTTGGATGTGTATCTTGAACTATTAGGAGTGATACTTTCATCTGTGATTCTTCTTCACTTGGTTCGGGATTGTTACATGAAACATCAATACAATCAAACATTTCTTCAATAAATTTTTCCTTATTGATGGGTCTGGGCTCATCTTCAATCATGAGAGCATGTCAGAATATCTTTCTTGAATCATAAAATTCTCATCAATCTTCACATGAGTACTTTCAATGATCTTCTTTAATCTTAGATTGAAATATCTATAGGCTTTGCTTTTAGTAGAGTAACCAAGAAAAATACCTTCATCACTTCTAGCATCAAAATTACCAATGCTATCATCTCTCTTGATGAGGCACTTGCTTCCAAGGATTATAAAGTATTTTAAAGTAGGTACATTACCAAACCAAAGGTCATAAGGTGTCTTGTCTAGGCCTAGACTCAATTGTATTCTATTGATAGTGTAGACTGCTGTATTGACTGCATCTCTCTAGTAGGTATGGGAAACCTTTCCTTCAATCATGATAGTGTGCATTGTGTCAAGTATTATCATGTTCCTCCTTTCTTCTATCACATTCTACTGAGGGGTTCTGGGTGCACTTAACTGTCTTTTGATTCCATGTTCTTCACAGTAGTCATAAAAATGGTTAGAGGTGAATTATCCTCCTGTATCAAATCTCAGACATTTTATCTTTAATCCAGATTCATTCTCAACCTTAGCTTTGAATACTTTGAACTTCTCAAAAGCTTCATATTTTTCTTCTAAGAACACAACCCACATCATCCTTGAGAAATCATCAACAAACAAAACAAAATACCTTTCTCTGTAGTAAGATCTTGTTTGAGTAGTTCCACATAGGTTTGTATGTATCAGATCTAATTTGTTTTTTTCAGAGTTTTGTTTTCTCCTGAATGAGGTCCTCACATGCCTCCCCTTCACACATTCCCTACACATGGTAGCAACTGGTATTTCAATGCTAGGAAGGTCTCTTATTCCCTTTACATTACTTACCTTGACTATGTTGTCAAAATTGATGTGACAAAGTCTCTTGTGCCATAGCCAGCTGTAATCTACTTTTGCAAAAAAACAACTTACTTTTGAGTTGAGCTAAAAAACATTACCTTTGGTCTTTGATCCTGATGCAATCATGTCTCCTTCATTGTTGTTAATGATGCACTGGTTGTTTTTTAATTCCAACTAATATCCTTTAACACTTAGTAAGTTATGATGCAAACCATCAACATAGATAACATCATCTGTCTTTTTCTTTCCATCTAGGGTGATAGAGCCTCTGCCTATGATAGGTTTGGGAGTGTTATCTCCAAATCTAACCATGCCACCTTTGTACTTTTCCAAATGTACAAATATATCTTTGTCTCCTGTCATGTGGTGTGAACATCCGCTGTCAATGATCCTATTAGTTCTAATGTCAACTTTTGAAACTAATGCTAACTCCTGTTCTTTTACTTCATCTTCTTAGTCCATTTCTTCAAGAATCTTCTCAATGTCTTTAATTTCAATGAATCCAATTTCATCTTCTCCTGAGTCATTATTAGTAACACCACCCTCATCATGATAACATTCTTTAGTATACTTAGGTTTGTAATCTGATCTAAATTTCTTGACTCTTGTAGGGCACTTGGATGCAAAGTGACCAAATTTTTTGCATGAGAAACATTTGAATGGTAGATTTCCTTCATATTTCCCTTTACCTTTCCTTTCCTTCTTGGAAATCATAGCAATGATTTCTTCTAGTTCTATATCCACTTCTTCATTATTACTAGAGTTGCTTATAGATTTCTTGTTGTGGACTGTGGCTTTGAAGGTTCTCTCACTTTTAGGTTTTGTCTTCAATCTAGATATCTCAAATGCAGATATTTTTCTGATCAAGGTTTCCCTCTTGAAGTATTTTTAAAATTTCATAGTCTCATCTAAGATATTTATCTTTCTCTCATAGTCTACTGTCAATGTGGTCATTAATTTGTCCATTCTATCTTCCTCTAATATTTCTCCGCCATTGTTTCTTATACCTGATACTGCTTAATTAATCCTCTGATTGTAAGCTATGATGTTTTCTTTAGGTAACATCTCTAAATTGTTGTATCTTTTCTTCCATATCTTTCTGCATGCATTCTTTGCTTGGATGTCTCCTTCAAACATATCTTCTAAGTATTTCCAAATAGAGTATTCTTTATCTGTCTTCTTGATCTCAGAAAATTCACTATCGGATAGGGCACTGATTAGGGATTCTTTGGAAATTGCATTATTAGTGAGCACTTCCTTTTGTTTCATAGTAGAGTAATCAGCGACAAGATCTTTCAAGGTGGGAATTTCAACTTCTTGGGTGACAATCTCATAGATCTCAAATCCAACACACTGAAGATGTGTTATCATTTTGTTCTTCTAGTCAAGATAGTTTTCTCCATCAAACTTAGGACTCTCTTTCCTGAAGTATGCCATCTGATCTACCTTAAGCTGTTAGGATTTCTTTCCAAGACACTTGGATCTGATACCAATTTTTGGAATAGTCCCAAGGATAACTAAGAGGGAGGGGTGAATTAGTTATCAGTCAATTTAATTCTTTTCTCCATATTTAATAAAATTTGATATAAAGTAAATGCACATTTACATAACACAATAGAGTACTCAACAATTTGATTATGGGAAAACCAAATAGGCAATAACCCCAGTGGGAATTAGCACCCACAAATAACTGCACTAGTTTATAATGATCCCTATTAGAATATATTACAACCCTGTTAGGAGTTGATCTTTACAATGCAAGAAGTACAGAGACCTGGTTAAAGGTCGGACACTATTAGGAGACTTTTACAAATAACCCTGTTAAGGGTGAGGATTCACTGTCCAATAGCTCACTACTAAGATGGTGAAGGCTACAACCTTCAGTATAATAGATATACACTATATCTAGTAAATGAACTATTTGAGTAGACATGTTTTCTCCATCAGTTCCAATGAATTGCAATCAACTTTTGTTTCTTCACATAGATCTTCAACTTATTCTTTCTGATTCTCTGCTCTTCTCTGTCTTTTCTTCTTCACAACATTTTTGACACTTAGTGAAAAATTTTGAACTATTATATGTATCTTCACCAAGGATAAGGTCACAAAGGTATCTGGAAACACTTCATCAACTTCCTTGTCAGCTCAACCAAGCACGCAATAAAGATTAAGACCACGCAACTCAAACTAAATAGATGTGATGCTTCACAAAGTCGGCTTCACCAAATTAAATCTAACATCAAGATTCTATTGACACATGTTTAGCACCTTTGGATAATTATCTTTAACTCATAACTAAACATGAATACAAATATGCATATCCCAAAGATAGGCGCAACTCAAGAAACATTGTATTTACGTTGACTGCTTAACAGATAAACTCCAGAAACTGTAACTGTCATAACTGATTAATCATAACTCAACTAAAACTGCATATCTGACTTGGTGTGAATGCACATATCAACTAGAACATGTATACACCATCAAAATAAAAATGCATAGCTCCAAAGCATCTATACTAATAATTGCATATAGGTTACCTGTTGTATATTATATGTTGTCATCAATGGCAAACATACAATCAATTATTTGTACATAAGCAAATCTCCAACATAGCTCTATCATTGTATTTGCCTTAACTTCAGGTAGTCCCTACCACTTGATGAGGTAATCCTTGTAGTTACCCTTTCTTCTCTTCTTGATCACTTTAGAATCCCGTACACTTTCTAATTTTAGTGGTATAGGGGTATGCAAGTCTTTCACCCAATCAGAATCCCCTAAATCTACAAGAGTGGGATGACCTATGTCTATAGATGGTCCCTTGAAGGGATACAAGTCACAAACATTGAAAATGGGTGAAATCCCCAAATTAGGAGGAAACTCCACCTCATAGGAATTATTGCCATACTTATGCAAAATGTTTAATGGGTCTATCTTCTTCAAGAGTAGTTTACTTAGCTGACACTTGGGTAGCCTTTCCTTCCTGAGGTAGGAAAGTACTAGATCCCCCACTTTGAACTATAGATCCCTTCTTGTCTAATCAGCTTTGGAATTATACTTCTTCACTTGCTTTTGTAAAGTCTTTTTGACTTGATGATCAAGCTCCTTCATCTATTTTGCAAATTAATCCCCTTGTGCACTCCTTTTTTCCTTCAAACTAATATCCCTCAACTCCAATATCCCTCTAGGACTAACCCTATATACTATTTCAAAGGGGCTTTTACCAGTACTCCTATTAATGTAGTCATTATAGGATAATTCTTCTTGGCCTATGATGTGATCCCATCACTGACCATGTGGCTTAGTCAAGCATCTTAGCAAGTTCCCAAGTGACTATTGACTACCTCCATTTTCCCATCTAACTTTTGGTGGTGGGCTAAATAGAAAGACAAGTTTTTACCCAACATTTTCCAAAGGGTCATCCAAAAGTGGCCCACAAACTTACTATCTCTGTCACTTACTATATTCAGTGGCAATCCATGGATCCTTACACTATCTTTGAAGAATAGCCCTGCAATTTGAGAAGCATCATTGGTTTTCTTACATGGAATGAAGTGAGCCATTTTTCTAAAATGGTCCACCACCACAAATACACTATCATGACCCCTTGTTGTCTTTGTTAATCCCAACACAAAGTCCATACGTAGGCACTCCCAAGGCCTTTGGGGTATAGATAGGGGTTGTTACAACCCACTCTTACTAATTTTTCCTTTTTCCCTCTGACAAATCTGACATTGCTCTAAAAATATCCTAACCTCTCACTTTAACTTAGGCCAATAGTAATGCCTATTCACCTGCTCCAATGTTTTATCCTCTCCAAAGTGGCCTCCCAAGCTTTGTTGGTGTTTCTCCTTCACAATGTTCTCCCTCATTGAGCACTGATGTATACACATAAGATGTCCTTTAAACAATAGACCTTCCTAAAACATAAACTCGTTGAAATCCACTTTAAATCCTTGTTGGAACTTCACACATGCCTCATAGGCATCTCTGATATCTTTGTCCTCCTTGTAGAGGTCCTTCAAATCATCCATCCCTACACTTTGTAATTATATCTCTTGTATGGTTAAGACTCTTCTGCTAAGAGCATCCGAAACCTTGTTTCTAACCCATTTCTTATGCTTTATGACAAATGTATAAGATTTCAATAATTCTACCCACTTCAAGTGCCTTTGATTCAGTTTTTCTTGCCCATTCAAGAAACTTAGAGCATGGTTATCAGTGTAGACCACAAGTTCCCTAGGTAAGAGATAGTGTCTCCATTTTTTAAGGGCTTGTACCATAGCATACAATTCCAAATCATATGTGGAGTACTTTTTTTAATCCTCATTCAACTTCTCTGAGAAGAATGTCATAGTGTGTCCCTATTGGCTTAACACTACTCCAATGGCTAGCTTGCTAGCATCACATTCTACCACAAATAGCTGATTGAAATTGGGAAACCTAAGTGTGGGTAACTCTGCTATCCTCTTTTTCAACATCTCAAACCCTTGGTCTGTTGCTACAGTCCACTTAAACTGACATTTGATTCCACCTTTGATGGTGTTGAGAATAGGGGCACATACATGACTAAAATTTCTTAGAGATTTCCAATAATAAGAGGCCAATCCATGAAAAATTTGTTGGCAAGTTTACTTCCTGAGGATGCATGACACAATTTGTGTTGTCATCATGGCAACAAAGTCATGTTTAGTTCCTGTCATGAAAGACAAAATGACTAAGTATGTGTATAGTAAAAAACTAGAAGCACTTCCATTTTAGACTTGTTTATCCTTCCGAGTAAGCAGTTTGGGGTCATGACAAGCGCCTTGAATAGGTTCCTGATCTTGACATGGCTTCCCCCCTATTCTGTCTTTCTGTCCACCATTTTCTAACCTGATTTCTACATTCTCAGATACATACCTGTGTTTTTGGGATTTAGGGATAGGGTCAACCTCCTAGGATAGGGTCGACCTCGACCCTGACCTAGGACATGGTCAACCTCAGCCCTAACATAGGATAGGGTCAACCTCGACCCTATCCCAAGGTACAAATCCTGGGAGCTTTCAGTTTCTGGATGTCGGTCTTTGCAAAAAGTCTATTCCCGCTTCTGGGTTGGCTGTTTCGGGTTCCGAATCAGTTGATTCATAAATTATATTTAATATAGGTCCTCTCCTAGGGTTAAAGGCTTAAATGATGATTTAATTATCCTATGTAGGCCTCCTTAGAGGATTGTGCCCTAGTTTCATATAAAAGGGAGCTTTCTCCTCTCATTTTCTCTAAGAATCATTACACAATTGAGAGGGATTTTCAAGTGCAATTAAAGCAAGCTAATGAGAAACATTTCAAGCAAGCATCCATCCATTCTCAAGCTTTCAAGCATTCATTTTCATGAAGGAGATCAATTGGAGGCCATTGAAGGATTCAAGCTACATAGTGCCCTTTTGGTGATCTCTCCATCCACCTTCTTCCAAGCCTCTTCCAAATTCAAGAACTCATTCAAGACTTGGTGTTGGAGATCTACAAGTGATTGATTGAAGACATCCTACATGATACATTCTAAATTATAGATCCATTTGATGCATCATACTTGTGGATTGACGAATTCGAATCCGCCACAAGGACTTTTACAAGCAAGGTGAATTTATGCATTTACTTTTTTTACTTCTTCAATTTCAATTACATATATTAAGGTTAATTCCAAAATTGGGGTTTGACGAAGGTAAACCCCTTTCCCCAAACAAACAAACATTTTTCTTGTAGGTACAGGTTCAGGACTGTAAAGTCAAGGCCAGATCTGGATACCCTTTTTGGATTTCTTTCAGACTGTGCGAACAGGGACACTTTCAAAGTTGAGCAGATCGAGTTGGAAAAAGTGGTACAGGGTCAACCTTTTTCATAAGATGACATCAAAACAAAAAAAGATTTCTGGGTTTTGTCCGTCTCTCTGTTTCGGTTCGGTATCAATTGTCAGCATCTCCAAAAATAGTCTACAGATCTCATAAAATAGAAATCTTTGATCTGCCACTTTGTAAGGTTGGTACTTCATTTCATCCATTTCAATTCCTAAAACTATCATATACATTCCTTCCTAAAATGGGAATTTAAGATCTTTCCTCTTTGCTCTCATTTCCAAATGATTGATTCATTTGTGCATTGATCCTTTTTGGGTTGATCAATTTGGATCTTTCATTTGTGCATTTGAGGTTGAAAGGAAC
>MU226913.1:482989-495786 GCA_018584345.1 Thuja plicata | reverse complement strand
AACCTGGTTTTACTTGACAAATCCAGAATTGCAATTTAGAGAAACAAACAGCGGATTTGCAAAAACGAGAAGTGTCACTCCCAAAACCGGGAAGTGTCACTTCCAATTCCTGCAAACAAACGGGGTTGGTTCACCCGAAAGATGAATGAGAAGATGCATTAAGGAATTTTAATTCTTTATTTTTTAATTTCTTTGAATATGGCGTGTATATATGTGTGTATATATACACACATGCACACATGTGTATATATACATACATACATGTGCGTGTATATACACATGTATATATATACACATGTGTATATGTGTGTATACACACACATACACATATACACACATTTGTGTACATATACACACATACACACGTGTTTTTATACACATACATGTGTGTGTATATACACATACATGTGTGTGTATACACACATGTGTGTATATACACATACAAGTGTGTATCCATGTATACACATATACACACATGTGTATATATATACACACATTTATGTATATATACATACATGTGTATATACACACATACATGTGTGTATATACACACATATACACACCATACATATACACATACAAGTGTGTATCCATGTGTATATATACACACACATGTGTATATATACACACACATACACACATTTGTGTATATATACACATATATACACATGTGTGTATATACACACACCATACATATGTGTATATATATAGACATATACACACATGTGTATATACACACACCATACATGTGTGTATATATACACACATACATGTATGTATATATACACACATGTATATACACACATGCATATATACACATGTGTATATACACACAATTATATATATACATCCTTATAGCAATATAATATACATCTTTATAGTCACGGATCCCACGAAATATTAAATTTGCTTTTGTAAAAATTGGAATTGGAATTCGAAATTCCAATTCCACCTATTTAGGTGGAAGATGATATTCCCATTTTGGGGGCAAAATGAGAATTTCCGATTTCCAATTCCATTTTTTTTCAAGGACCCAAACATAGAATTTGGCATTATCCAGAATTAGATAATGCCAATTCCAGTCCAATTCCTGCTACCAAACGGGCCCTTACTGAGCTGAACTGTGGTATGAATGAATGAAAGAAAGATTTTAATAATGTCTATGAGGCTAAAACAGTTTATGGGATCCTTCTAGTTTAGATAGAAATAAAGTATGAAGAAAGAAAGCACTTAATAAAGTAAAAAGTTGAAATAAAGTAGGGAGTATGTAAAAAGCAAGTTGGTGATAAAAGTAAAGAAAAAATTGTTTATTTAAAATCGCATAATTCATAAATAGGTGAATATTTTCAAGTTGTAATATTGGATACACTCATCATTTTTGTTTCAAGCATAAATGTAGTGTAGTAAGTTTTAGTTTATCTTGTTTATGGGATGTTTTCTATTTAAATCATTGTTAATTATAATATTTGATGTTCAATCTTTGTATTGGAATTGTAGAGAAATGGTACTAAAATACCCTTGCAAGTTTATGTTAAAAGTCATTTACAAGGTAACTCTGATGTTCCAAATGTTGTTTTGTTTGTTCATGGTTTTAGCAATGCTTGTAAATGGCTTTAGAACTATATTCTTACTATACATTATGTTGCTATAATTTCTTCTACAAGTGTCTTAAGGACTTGGGTCACTCCACCTAGATTCCTCATGAGGTCTATTTAGAGGTCATCTAATACCTTACTAGGGGTTTCCTTCTTTTTTAATTTGTTTGAGTTAAGTTCGTTAAGGATACCTTTGGACATGGCCCCTAGTACATTCGCATATCTTTATTAGTTATTTCCACTTGGACTTGAGACTTTGTTATATGTAATAAATTTCACTTTGAGCCCATGTCTAGGTCAAAGTTATCTAGTATTCCTTTTCCATTATGGTTTTTTTTATATCATATAGGGACTTCATTGGGACATATCATTAATGTTGATCAGTAAGGCTTTCTTCTTCCTCTTCCTACTCATCCTCAAAAAAGGGTTTGTGTTGAAGTCGACCTATCTAAAGACCTTAAGGATTCTACCAAAATTTATATAGGAGACCAAGGCCTCACTTAAAGGTTTTTTACATTGATTTGACAAATCCTTTATAACAATGTCAATCCTCAAACTATAAGATGTGAAAAAATCCTTTGGTTATACAATTCTTCTAGCATAAAGCCAATTAATCCATCAAAGATTATCCTCCTCAAAAAAATAAGTATGGATAGACCACAATAAATAATAGAAGTAACAATGGGGGTTGATCACTTAGTGTGTTGGTTAAGTGGTAGTGTTGTCATCATCCCCACCCAGGTTCAAACCTCTATTGGGCATTTGTGATCGCAGGCTTGTGTCTTTGTTGATCCAATGTGCTCATGGGGATAGCTTTCAATTGTGCAATAAGGGGATGAGGTCCCCCATTTGTGGCCTCACTAGTTCATAACTCCAGGTCAAAAGTATTTCACGTAGAGCTAGAGGGCATGTCATGCCAGCGTCGCTAGTCACATTTAAAATTTTACCAGGTACTTTTAAAAAAATGGAAGTAGCAATTGTCGTCTTAGAACTAAAGGTGTTGTTCCTCAATAGTTGGTCACTGAGCCTCAAGTTTTAAAGCATTACAAAGCTAAACATGTTATATAATGAAGTAGTCATGGCAGGAGTTTCCCTAATGGAGATGGTCCAGTCATGCAACAAGAGTCAATACAACGGAAACAACCAACTCAAAAACAAGAAAATACCATCAAGATGCTACAACAAATCTTTACATTATCATAAATCCAAGATTTACATCACATTGGCCTGCGACATGCAGATTACAAACTTTCGACATACATGCCTAATTACAACAGAAATCTCAATCTAAACCCTAATGCTAACCTTCCAAAGGTTATCATACTCTGAGCTACCGCCACTGCCTTGCTACCGAAACAAATCTCAAATGTCTCAATATATAGAGCCTTCGTAACACTTATGTCGACCGAATCAATTACATTCTCCAAGATTAAGAAAATGTAATGTGTAGAAATATAGGTCAAAACCCAAATAATAAGGATCTTAATGCTAAGATGTAGAAATGAGGTGCAATCCAAGAACATTTTAATATGAGCCACAAAGCGTCATCAATCGGGAAAATGCTTCACGAGATCGTAAAACTCCATCTGACCGTTAGAACATGAAGAACACATAGAAATGACCATGAATCTTTAATATCTCCACAACAAAGTATCCAAATGAGGTGCGAACCTAGACCTAAGTAAACCATGATGTCCAAAACAAACCCTCAAGTTTGCAACAACAAATGATCCAAAACCAAGGAATGCCACTAAAAACTTAGAAAATTGGAAAACAAAAACAAAACTGAAAGGAAATATTTTTGGGTGATGCAATATTGCCAATGACCTAAGGATGCTCCTGCATCATACACCCCTAGTGAGAAGAAGATGTTCCATAAGAGGAACTTATGAACATCTTACAGGATTCAAGACATAAATCCCATGCCCATTCTTAATCTAAATATCCTCTTTATCTGCAACTTCCTTTCTCTGCACTTCTGCTCTTTCTTCTGTCAAATCCATCAACTTACTCTGCTCTATACTTACTTTATCATACCTCACATCAACATTAATTTTTTTACCACCACCTTCTTTCTTTTGTACAACTGATTTACCTCTATCACAATACTTCATATGATTAGCAACCAAAGCTTTTTGTTGCTTCGGTTTACCCTTCATGTTATCTAATACCAACTGGTTTTCAGATCTGCCTCCAAGAACATTCTTTAAATCAACCTTTGTATTCTTCATCTCTGAACAATAACTCTTCATAATGCTCAGATTCCTTGTACTTCTCCCCTCTACCTCCTTCAAGGGAACCAAAGTAAAC
Organism: Thuja plicata; assembly: GCA_018584345.1. NCBI lineage: Eukaryota > Viridiplantae > Streptophyta > Pinopsida > Cupressales > Cupressaceae > Thuja > Thuja plicata. Next base: position 491,881 of record MU226913.1, on the reverse strand, counting down.
TTTTGTCCATCCTTCTGTATTGTGACCAAGTTACTTCTGTAATCATGGATATCCTCTCTGTCATATTGTCAAGGTCTTCCAAATAGAACATGACAAGCACTCATAGATACCAAATCACACAATACCTCATATTTGTAAGGTCCAATGCTGAAATTCACTAAACATTGCTCTTTCACCTCCACCATATGTGCATCTTGAAACCAACTTATCCCATATGGACAAGGATGTTTAAATATCTTCAAGCCAAGCTTTTATACCATCTCTTCTGATACCAAATTATTTTTACTACCACCATCCATAACAACCTTACAAAATTTTAACAGTGCTAACATAGGCTCCGACTGGGGAAGGTTAAGTGCAAGATTAACACTAGATTCTGGAACTCTGGGACACAGACCAACTCAAAAAATGAAACCCCACAATAGACAGACCTAAAACAGGAAAAAGCAGGAAACATTTTTACAAATATATAAATTGTTGTGCATGTCAAAAGACTCAAGAAAAGAATGGCTTCAAAAACTGCCCATGCACAGGCAGATCCTGTATCTCACTAGTAGGAATTTGCAAGAAATATGAATCTTTTCCATGTAAATCATGCACAACAAATGGTCCTAACCATAAGGACTCAAACTTGGCATGCTTTCCCCTCTCCTCTAACCTTGCATTCCATTGGAGCACCATGTCATTTACTTGAAATTTTCTTTCTGATGCTCTTTTATCAAATAAATACTTAGAATTTTGTTGGATCTTCTGATTTTGCAATTATGCTTCATTTCTTATCTCATCCAGTTGTACCAACAACAACATTATGTTTTGCATTGGCTCTATCACTTCTATGTCCTCATCTTGGATGAACTTGTAGACTAGTAACAAATTGTTTAAGGGTAACCTAGCTTGTGTTCCATAAACCAGTTCAAAAGGAGATACACCTATAGCTCTTTTCATTGTTACCCTATCAGCTCACAAAGCCATCTTAAGCTTTGAATTCCAAGCCTTCTTATTCCTTTCTAGTGTTCTTTTGATAATCTTCGTGATGCTCTTATTGTTGGATTCTGCTTTCCAATTTGCCTGTGGATGATATGGTGAAGAAGATGAAATCACAATACCATATTGATCACAGAATTGTATGAATTATTTATACCTAAAGCACATAGCATTATCCATTACTAGCTTGTTGGGCACACCAAACCTAGTCAAGATATTAACTATTAGAAAACCAATGACCACCTTGTTGGTATCCCTCTTGGTTGGTATAGCCTCAACCCATTTTGTAAAATAGTTCATGGCATCAAGGATCCAACTGTGACCTCCACTAGAATTCTCTGAAAATTCACCAATAAAATTAATGCCCCACTGGGCAAAAGGGACTTCAACTAAGATTGGATTCAAAGGCAAAGCCCCTAAATACACTAACTTCTTTGAAAATATTTGACAAGCCTCACACTTCTGCACAAACTGATGAGTATATTTAAACAAACAAGACCGATAATAACTAGCTCTAAGTATCTTGTGTGCAGTTGTCTTTGTTGAATAGTGGCCTCCACAAACACCACTATGTATCTCTTTTAACACCTTCTTAGACTGACCCCTATCAAGAAAAAACAAAAGAATTCCATCTCTATTTTTCCAATATAAATCTCCTTGAATCAATATATACTTATGACACTTAAGTCTAAGAGCCCTTCTTTGATTTTTTGTCATGTCCTCGGGACATTTATTGGTCTTTAAAAAACAAACAATATCTTCATACCATAATTGTATCTCAATGCTAGTTAGCATTTCATTTGCTTGCATCTTGTTCACCTGGGTAAGCTCCATGTTTGAATCAATCATGAGTTTTTCCAGTCCCGAGCCTCTAACTAATTTGGTAATTTGGATCTCTAAATCAAATTCTTGTATTCTATTGATCCATCTACACCTCTTTCCAGTGACTTCAGCTTTTTTCAATACTTACTGTGAAGAGCATGGAATATATAGACAAACATCCACTCCTAGGACACCACAATAGAATGGGATTACAGAGCAAAGAAAAAAAATTATATTAGATGTTTCCAAAACTATGTTGCTTGAAGGAAATGTGTCGCATGTTCATTGGAGAGAAGGTGTTGGTACTGTTGTTTACACTTTGAACATAATTTAGATCAGAGAAGGTACTAATACGACTCCTTATGAACTATGGTTTAATCATGCTCCTATTGTGATATATTTCAGAATATTTGGTAGTAAATGCTATATCAAAAGAGATGATGAGATAGGAAATTTTGATGCTAGAAGTGATGAAGAGATCTTCCTTGATTATTTCACTAAGAGAAAATCTTATAAATGTTTTAATTTGAGATTGAGGAAGATGATTGAAAGTGCTAATGTGGGGATTGATGAAAAGTTTCAGATTCACAAAAGAATATATGACTATAGCCAGACTTCAGAGAAAAAAGAGGTTACTGCAAATCAAGAAGAACCTTTTGAGATCGATCATGAGATCAACGTATGTCTCAATGATTCAAATGATTCTATTGAAGCTCCAAACACACTGAGGTGTGTTAATAAGAACCATCTTGAAAATCAAATTATTGGCAATGCAAGCAAAGGCATGATGACAAGATCTAGATTAAGAGATGAGATTTATTTGATTTATCAAGTAGAACCAAAAAATACTGATGAGGCATGTAGAGATGAATCTTGGACTAAAGCAATGCAGGAAGAATTGGAACAGATAAAGAAAAATAACACTTGGGAATTGGTTCCCAGACCTAAAGATAAGAATGTTATAGGGACTAAATGGGTTTTTAGAAACAAAACGAATGAAGAAGGAATGGTTGTAAGAAATAAGGCAAGACTGGTTTGTAAAGGCTACTCGCAACAAGAAGGCGTAGACTTTGAAGAAACATTTTCTCATGTTGATAGGCTTGAGGCAGTGAGATTATTTATTTCTTATGATGCACACAAAGACTTTAAAGTATATCAGATGGATGTGAAATTTGCATTTCTGAATGGAGATCTAGAGGAGGAAGTATATATTGAACAACCTAATGGATTTCCTCTAACAGATGATGAGGACATGGTTTGCAAATTGAAGAAGGCTTTGTATGGACTAAAACAAGCACCTAGAGCATTATATGCTAGATTGGACAGGTATTTAATTCGTCTTGGTTTCAGAAAAGGTGATGTAGACAATAATTTTTACTTAAGAACTAGTGAAGATGGAATTTTAATAGTTGAAGTTTTTGTAGATGATATCATTTTCAAAGGTAATGATGAAATGAGTAAAAAGTTCTCTAAGGAAATGGAAAATGAATTTGAGAGGTCGATGATTGGTGAAATGAAATTTTTCCCTGGACTTCAAATTAATCAGAACAAGAATGATATTTTTATTTCTCAGACCAAGTATCTTAAGGAAATGTTGAAAATTTTTGGAATGGAAGATTGTAAACCTATTGGAACACCTATGGTTTTTGGTTACAAGATTACTACTACTGATGAATCTCAGAGTGTTTTTGAGACAAATTACAAATCTATGATTAGAGGCTTACAATATATGACTCACACTAGACCAGATATTGCTAATGCAGTTAGAATTGTGGCAAGATATCAAACAAATCCTATAGAGACTCACCTTGTTGTTGTAAAGAGAGTGTTTAAATATCTGAAATGAACACTAGAATATGGCTTATGGTATAACAAATCTGATGATTTTATTTTGCATGCTTATATTGATGCTGATTGGACTGGTAATTTTGATGATAGAAAGAGTACAACTGATGGTGCATTTTTTCTTTGGAAAAGATTGATTTCTTGGTTAAGTAAGAAGCAGGATTGTATAGCTCAGTCTATTGTTGAATCAAAGTGTGTTGTTGCTGCTATAAATTGCACACAGATTGTTTGGATGAAGAAAATGTTGAAGGACATTGGGATAAATTTTGATGAGCCAGTGTTTATTCATTGTGATAACACTAGCATAGTGAATATGTCAAAGAATCCAGTTGTGCATTCAAAGACTAATCATATTTCAATTAAGTATCATTTCCTGAGAGACAAGGTTCAAGAGAAGGAGATTCTATTGGAGTATATTAGCACAAAGGAACAAATAGTATATATATTCACAAAACCTTTGCCAAAGGATACCTTTGAGTATCTTAGAGGTATTCTTAGGGTGAGACCCCTCCTTGCGAGAACTAATTGATGCAAGAATGCATCAGTCTAGTGGCTTTCAGAGCTATATCATTTTCTGGACTTGATGCTTGGATCTACTCCTCACGGGGAGTGATCACAGAAACACAATAGAACACATTTGGGTGATTAAGCACCTGGTTGTTGCAGGCATCAAGATTTGAAAAAGCTACACCTTGCAGGAGAAAGAAAGATTAATGGCACCCTTTTCTAGTGATGTCAAAGGGGAGAGATTCAGTGTGAAAATCGCTACTATTTTGGGGAGAGCTGTGAAGTGGATATTGAGAAGATTATATTGAGATAGGTACTTTTGGATTGATGGATTTTATCATATATTGCCATCAATTCTAAAGAGGGAGATTGTTGGAATTGGCTTATGTTCTAGTTGTTGGCATTCATGTTTTGTCATTGATAACAACATATGTTTCTGATGAAGACAGACAAACTATTTATCACTGGTGCATGGGTGACTGGCAGAAGTGTACAAACTCTGTACGAATGTTCTAGAGTATGAAAAGATGGGAATGTGTACAGGGATTAGCTATGATCTTTTATCTAAGGTTTCTTGAGCTTATTTTTCTCTTTGTTTGAGTTACAATGATTTTGGTGAAGACTGTGTGCACAAAAATTACAGTGAATTGTGACAAAGTTAGTCTCTGAGTTTTAAGGATAACTTGGGTGCGAGAATAATTCATGTTATGCAAGCTTGAGGAATGTTAGAAGACATGTTGAGGAATATTTTTTATAATTATTGGGTTGCAAGACTCTTGGTGACGTCATTTGTGACGTGTGTTCTGGAGAAGACCTATTTGGGTCTGACTTCATAGATGTAGCATGTATTATGGATAGTGAGCATGGATTACGAATCTTGGATTATATTTAATGAATTGTAACTGATGGTTACTTTTTATAGGTATCATGTGTATCTTAGCAAGGGGTTATGTAATTATTTGTGCATTGGGGAAGTCTTAATTGGCCGACCTAATTGCTTATTGTAAACTTGTATAAAGGAAAGTTGTTTTCTTTTGTGGAGAGTGTGGAATGGGACAGAGAAGTGTGGAGGTTGCGAGCTTGTCTTTGCAAAGTCTGCTAGATGTAGAGAAGAGTTTGTGATTGAAGAACTTCATTGGAACTGTTTAAGCAAAGCTATTGCTATCAGTCAGTTCATTGGATTGTATATTTTCTTTACATTTGTATTTTAGATAATATGTCTCAAAGGTGGATTTAACCTTCTTTAGGCAGTGAGCCTATTGTTTCTCTTGACTCATAATAGGTTCTATCCTTTAATAGGTACTGTGTACTGTATGTAATAATCAGCTCCTAACATGGCTAAATCTCCTAACAGGGATACTATACTTACAATGCATTATTTGTGGGTGCTAATTCCCACTAGAGTTTTTCCCTTAATAGGGTTTCCTCGACAACAAATAGTTGTGTTATGGTGTTGTTGTTAATGTGTTCAAAATTGCATATATCTTTTGATTTTTAAATGTTGAAGTCTAAAGATTCGGCACACAACTGATTCACCCCCCTCTCAGTTGTTCTGGTGGACTATTATTACTAACAATTTCCTCCAAAATAGGAACAAAATGTTCAATCAAAGAAGTAGAATTGGGAGAGGGGAGAACTTGAACTGCGTTTGGAAACATGTTAGATGTGATAACATCATTTTCATCAAAGAGGTAATGAAACTCCACCATGATATACTCAAGATCTATAATACAAGACTATACAAATACGAATGATAAGTTTGATATATAGGAATCCCAAGTAGTTGTGTTTGGAAGATGATGAATTTCCTACTACAATAAATTAATACAAGTAATGAATGTAGCAATACTAATCTCATCAAGAGAAATAAAATATGAATATGTGATCCTAATAGGATGAGAAGAAGCAAGAGGATAATATTGTACCATTAATATTGGATCATGAAGGAGAACAACCTATAAATAATAGACACTTCACAATTCAAAGAGAACTAACACAAAGAGATGTTATTGCACCAAATGTGAACAATGAATTGAGATAATGAGGTAATTTAGAATGATTAATTTAACATTGTATTTATAGACAAGGTGTTATGAGGTAAAGATAATCTCTAGTAAAGGAAGGTCACAAAATGATGGAGCAAAGCTTAGGTGGGAAAAACTCTTGTCCATGGAGAACTAGTTATTGGGGATTGGTAGACATATTTCAAAGAAACCACGAAGGAAAATGGACTCTCAAACTGATTTGTAGACTCCTTTTTGGCATCCTACCCAAACAAAAATCCTCTCTAGTATCCACCATCAACCTCATTCCCCAGTAATGTGGCCCTGGGTTTTTAGGGCAGGAAACACCCCACCTTTCTCAATCAAGGGAACCACATGTCTTTCCAGCACTAGAATGACCCTCTAAAGAACAAGAAGAAATCTATAACAAGAGACACAACCATTTCAATAACAAACAATCTAGAATAGGTTGTGGGAGGAGACCCAAGAAATGCCATTTTGGAGGCCCTATCTCAGAAGATAAACCCTCCAAACCAATCATCCTTTGGAAATGTATTCACAATCTTATTCAACAACCCTTGTAGTATGAGTGTGATCCTACACCAGCAAACATAAGTAGAGGTGTGAAATATGGAAATCTTAAAGTCACATTTTTAGTAGAAACATCAGCACCACAAGTTGTAGAACGCCAAAAAAGGGCTCTCATAGGTAAGTCCTAAAACTTTGTACCTCATCTTGTCAAGCTTTATTCTTGGTGTTGTGCCTCTTGGGAGGGTGTTCTTGAAGTGTTCTATATTGATCACGAGGAAGGTTTTTCCATTGTGGTATTCTCAAATAAATAAGAAAAAAAAAAGCTGATAAAACCAAATCTTGGTTTATGGATGGTTTTTATCTCCACACACAATCCTTGAGACCTCATCTTTACTCTTCATCATCCCCCATCAAATATTCTCTATTCTAGATTACTCTCCCTTCTCTTCCACTTGAATAAATACAAAGATAGTGGAATCATCAAAACTATGGAAAACTAGTTTGGGATATTCCTCAAACATGATCTTAGACCCTTTCAACACACTAAACCTCCCCTTGCATGTCTATCAATGGTTAGATTTGTGGAAAATTCTCCCTCACAGTTTGGACAGTAAATACCCATTTGGTCTATCCTCAAACCCAAACTTCCCATTTGGTCTATCCTCAAACCCAAAATTTTTCTCCTATGCTAGGAACCAATTTGTTCTTCTCTTTCCAAAGACCTCCCCTTGTTCAAGTATTGGGTTGTCCTCCCCCATGCTAAATTCATCCATCCCCCCTTTCTCTTCCTCTCAATTGGTCCCCTTCATTTCGCCTCTTTCCTTGCATTCCATTGTTAACTCTCATATTTACCCCCATCAATCCCAAGAAAATAATAATCTATTCTCATTTCTAAATTAACTATGAGAAAAAGACATGTCTCCATCCAATCAACCTTTCTTCCCTCATAGTTGAGCTTCTCTCAATCAAGTTTAGTAGACTGCAAGCTTCCTTCTTCTTGAAAAAAACACATTTGCTAGAGACACTTCAAGCTACTTAGTAGTCCCTCATAAGATAATCCATTAGATATAAGTGGAAAATACCAATCATGGCATTAGAAATACTTGTTCTCCAACAGTAAATGAATATACTCTTCATGACATAGAAATTTAAAAACAAGATTCAAGACCCCTGAGACTGTTGGAAAGCTACAATGGAAATAATTGTTGTTTTTTCATTGATGTCAAACCTTAATTGGTGAGACTATTGCTATCTATTTGAGTACCATATATATTGATTGATGAAGGAGATTTAACAAGAAGACCAAGTGGAATGGTTGAGTTATGGGAAATCACAAGGGTATTTGATCAGTTGGCACATTGGCAAAGTAATGTGTTGTTTATCTTTTGATGATAGTTTACTGAGAACAGTTTATGCCGAGCAAGTTTGTGCCAACTGAGCACCAGTGTATGTTGAGCATAATTTCTAGTGTTGACTGAGCGTCAGTAAATTGTTGAGGAAAATAATGTTGGCCGAGCAACAATATTTTGGTAATTGTTGAGATTTGAGATCTCTGGCCGACATAGTTGATTTTATTGGGATATGTAAAGTTAATTAAGGATAAGCACGATTGATCCACACTAGTTAAATGCACGGGTAACCGTAATTAATGCATGGATCAAAGATTCAATTAGTGATTGCTTTGGAGAAATAAATTAAATGTAATGATGGAAAGACCCATTGGATCTGACCTAACCTAAGATCTATGATCTTGATTGAGCGGAAAAATGTTTATTTTGCCTAGATGAAGAGGTATAAGATAACCTCAAGGGGTTATTCATGAATGTATGATGAGTATGCAAGAGGATTGCATAGTTAATTAACTGATTGGCTTAATCAAAGCAGAGAAGGCTGAATAGAGAAGCAGAGAGCTGCAAGAGTGATTGCTTGATGGATTTCCAAGCAGGTCTGAAGATTGAAATGAGAATGGAGGCCACTCAGTGAATTAGCATTAGATATGAATTGGATCTGGATTTTAAAAGTAAGTTGTATGTATCAGATCACACCTAATGATTACTTTCTAACCATTATAGTAGTCAAAATCCTTTAACCAGGTTGACCTAACAGTCATTGTATAAATCCTTTTAGCAAGGTGACATTCAGGTGGAATGTTCTAAGTCCTCTAACAAGGCCACTCCTGACAGGGTGATTAAATCCTTTA
>MU226913.1:439588-460318 GCA_018584345.1 Thuja plicata | reverse complement strand
TGGAGCATTAGGTGGTCTAGATATTCTATGGAAGGATGAATTTATACAAATCCACAAATTATAAGCCAAGGCAAACTCAATTTAGATCCAAGTAAAATAATTCAACACATGCTTCTAATTGTTCAATTTTTATGGTCTAAACTCTACAGTTTTTATGGTGGAAAGAAAATTCTTTGGGAATCCATATCAATGGCATGTGCAAACATCCCAAATGAGAAAATTATTTTAGGTGGGTAATTTAATGCTATCCTATCACTTGAAGATAAAGTCTGTGGCATTGTCCCCGCATTAAAAACATTTGCAAGACTTTAGAGATTGTATATCCGACAATGGGCTTAAAGTTTGTATCCCATCAAATGAGAAATTTACATGAAAAAATAGAAGGACAAAATTCCTCCACATTTCTTAAAGATTGGATAGATTTATCATCCACCCAACATGAATCTCTCTTCATGACATCATAAATTTAGAAATATTACCTTTCTCAAGATTAGACCAATTTCTATTGCAAGTTCACTTAACATTAAGGGTGGCTCATAAAAAAAAAAATTTCATTCAAGTTTGAACAAATGTGGTTCAAAGATTCATCCTTTCTACACCTCCTCAATTTTTATGATTGAGTTCTCCTTACATTTAGAGTTCAAGAATGTACTAATTCAACAAAAAAAATTCAAATTTTGAAATCCCACATCAAATCATGGAACTCTCAAGTGTTTAAAAATATTGTTACTATTAAGTGTAAGACTAGAAAAAGGCAGAATATGCATATCTAGGTAACCACAAAACCCTAAACAATATGTAAAACTATCTGATGACATGTAACTAATTGAATGTTTGAAGATGTTAAGTTGATGATCATGCAAGGCATTAAATCAGCTAATGCATTGTATTGTCATTGATGTCAACTTGATATAATCTATATGGTCATGGAAATACTGCCAAAGAATTCAAAGAACCAATGAATCAAAGGATATTCTATCAGTAAATGCATATATGTCAAGTATTCACTAAGTGACTGTATACACTGACAAAGTGCACATCGACAGATAGAGTAAAAGAGAAAAAGTCACAGTGTTACCCGATGAGCAAATGCACAACATTACCGATGAGAAAAGTCACAGTGTTGCCTGACGAGAAAAGCACAAAGTAACCCAATGGAAATAATCACAGTGTTTCCTGATGGAAAAGACAAGGATGGAGATCCCGATGACAACTTAAGTCACACTGATGGAACAGTCGGTTATCATCGATGACTAACTAAAGTGTTGACCTACAGAATAGAGAGTTCAGAAACAAAAAAATCTTAGTTGTCAAGAAGCTAAAGATAAACTTAACTGATACTTATCATTGTTTTAATCATCCAGATAAAGCCAAAGATAATAAATTGATTTAAAGATGATTTGTCCAGTTGGAAAGAAGATCTCTTTGAGATAAAATTGGAATTTGCTTTAAATCTAATTGGTAAGAATTGTGGATCACGCCAAGAATCAAGAAAGCCAAGAAAATGTAAAATCATGTCTATATAGAGACAAACCCAATTCATTACGAATTGTGTGGGGTGAACAAGAAAAGAGGGAAGATGCTAAAGAGATTCTGAAGAAGAAGAAAGTCTTCATTCAGACCTGATCAATCAAGCTAAAGAAAGAGCTAGATTCTGTAGACACTGACGAACAGTGAGACAACATCACATAGCAGAATAGTGTGGAGAAAAGGTATAGAATTGATTATATTGATTAGAGAGGTAATGCACTTACAATAGATCTAAAAATCTGCAATCAAGTTGTATGTATGAACAAATCATTAATGTTTCAGTTTAACCATTGAAGCATCAAGTCTCTTAACCGAGCAGGACTTAAAAATCTTCTACAATTGAGATACATCCCAAGGATTATCAAAAAGTTTGATCATAGAAAGTAGCATTGGATATGCCCGATACCTATTGACAGGCCAAGTGAGTGTTTGATCAAGGATGGTAGCATTAGATGCCAGATACTAGCTGACAAACTATCTTTTAAATCCTCTAACAAGGTCACACCTAACAGTGTGTTTGTAACCTTTAATAGGGTTGGCTCCTAACAGAGCTCACTTTAGAAGAGTGAAAACTTGGGGTACTGGTCCCACTTGTTTTTCCCCTAACAGGGTTTCCACGTTAAAAATCCATGTGTTATGTGTTTATGTTTTATAACTTTACTGTTTTACATTTCGCATATGCAATTCTAGATTGATCGGTATACTCTGCATATTTATTGTGTTTCAGTAAATAGTTGACTGCTTATCGGTAAACATACAGAAGAAGGTTTTACTAAGCAATTCGACAAGTAGTAAATTTATATAAGTATTTCAAGGCATTCATCTTGTAGGACAAAAGATAACTAGATGCATACTTTGTGGTTATAAGTTTTAAGGGTTGATTTAAGGATTAATTTTTGAGGCCACTGATTCACCCTCCTCTCTCAGTTATTACTAATAATTGGTATCAACGCTTGAGTGCTTATAAGGAAGGTTTCAAGACCTAAGCTAAAGATCACAAGATGAACAAATGAGATGTGCCCAAGTTGAACAAAGATAATTTTGCTTCATGGCAGAGCAGAATAAGACTCCACTTATCAAATATTGGAAATGATCTTACTCAATACTTAGTGTGTACGGTGAATTCTTCAATATGTTGGGAGCAAGCTCAAACATAAAAATGTTAGTGTGTTAGCACATAAATCATTTCAAGATCACATGAAAGAGCAAGCAAGCAACAAAGGACTCAACATAACATTAGATTGAGCTTAAAAATAAGTAACAATGCACCCTATTTTACTCATTTTGATTTGCTCTTCTTGATAGGATGTAGGTGTGCTCTCTCAAGCACACAAGAATGCAATGGATCCCAATGCAAATGAAAGATTGACAAAATGAAAGAATTCAAGAACTAGTATAAGGAACTAGTCTCAAATCTTTCAAAAGGATGATATTCTAAGCTAGTTATAAAGATGATATGCATATACTAGATGGAAATTAAGATTCATTCACCAATTTGAAGCCTAGCATGTGATATCTATGTGAATTAAGCATAAAAAGACTAAGAGCATATTGAAAACATAAAATCTAGAGCTATGCTAACATAATAAAAATGCAAATATGAGAGATGGAAAATGAAGAGGAGAAGGCCTCTATTTATAGAGTTTTTGGAGAGAGGAAGAGGCTTAGATGAAGTGGCACCTATGTGGCATCCACATAAGAGCCACATAAGGGACACATAGACTTGAAAAGATGGCCAATTTTGAGTCAAAATTGGCATTTAATATTGAGTAGCTCAATATTTCCAAGTGGGAGACAAAGTTGTAAGAAGAAATTAAAGAGGAATGGGTGCCCATTTTGGAGAGAATTTCCCCATGTGGGTGATCATTCCATTAGTCTTAAAAAGGTTAGGAATCACCCATTAAGCATGATTAAAGGATAGTTAGGTGGGGAAGTATACTTAGGAAATGAGGTGATGGGAGTAGGGTAGGAATAGGGTAGGCTTTAGGGTATGATTAATAGGTTCCTAGGTAGGGTTTTAGATTATAATCCAAATTGAATTTGAATAAATCATGCTTTAGAAGAATTAGGAATATGGAGGATTTAATAAATGTAAATTTATTAAAAAGGAGATTTTATGAGACAAATGTATCTAAATAAAATACATTAGAATAATATTTAAGCTATTGATGAATATTAGCAAATGAAACTATTTAAATTAAATAGTTAGAGGAATAAGAGGGAAAATAGTATTAATAATAACATTAATATTTTTGGACGTCTACATTTTGCCCCTGTTTGACGTGGCGTCACAAGTGACGTTACGTCAAAGACAAGAAAATAAGTTTCCCCAGAGGAAGAGGGTTTCTAGGAGTTGTGCTGAAGCAACGACAGTACAGGGTTGTGCCTGTAACCACCTGAATTTGGTCTGTTCTAACTATGGACCCTATTTTCCCTAAAGTGTGATCATACCCTCGATTATGTCCAAATGACCCTGTTACTACTTGGCATAATTTTTTAAATCTATTTAATGTCCTAAGTGATTTTTATCACTGAATTATATTAACTATTATAGCCATACAATTCAAATCAATTTCGACCAATCAAATCAAACCAAAATCAAACATGGCTATAGTATTTAATTATAAAAGAATTAAATAAATCCCTAAATTAAATACCCACTTGCAAATAACCCATTCCCCTAGCCTATTTAATTTAATTAAAATGGCTATAGTCCCCTAATTATTAAAAAGCAATTTCATTGTTTAAATAATTAATTCTTATATTTCTAAATGAATTAAATAAATTTATTTCATTTATTAATATTCCCCTAAACCCCAACCTAACCTATCTCAACCACTTCTACCTGGGGTTATAACCCTTCTCAACCCATTCACCCATGCTAATCTAATCCTAATCCTAATTCTAGTCCTAACCCACCTCCTAATGTTGTCACATTCCATTATGGAATGCTTAGCAACTCAACCCACTTGAGAAAGTCCACTTTCTCAAGCTTGACTTCCTTAAGGTCCACTTTCTCAAGCCATCCTCTTACACCTCCCCTTGCTTCTTTAAGGCTTTCATTAATGCCTTATTAATGAAGATGCCTTAAGCCTATGTCTCTCCCATGCCTTATTAATGCCTTGGGCATTAATGGCTCTTACACCTTCATTAATGAGCCCCTTCACTCATTAATTCATCTTGTCCCCCCTCTCTCCCTCGTTCTTCTATAAATAGAAGCCAATTTTGAGAGAAAATAAGCCTTCATCTTAGAATAAAAATGCATTGTTATGCTGTTGAATTAACATTAGACTTATATTTCATCTCTCATTTCATGCTTTTGCATTGTTTTCATTTCAAATTTTAGAGCTAGATTGCATGCTTTATCATCTTTTTAGCTTGTTTTTGAACTAAAATCCTTCATGCTAGGTTGTATTCGTCACTGATTTGTAGCATATTCTAAGGGCTAATATGTTACTAATTACACTCTTCCTAGTTAGCAGGTAATAGGTCGATATTAGTGGTTTTGAACGTTTTATCTAACCTTTCAAGCTAATGCAATGACTTATTGAGTGTTTGTGTCTTTTCCACGAGGTACCCAAATATACACGCACATTTCTAGTGCCCACCGAGGGGATTGAATTTCGATTTGGCCTCATTTTCTAACACTTTCTTATCAATTTGCATGCTCAGGAATCGATCATAGAATCACATTTAATCTTGCAGGATCGCACCTCGGATACGCCATTGTACTGCGTAAATTCTGGCTCGCATCTGAGATTTCTCAAATCATTTCTGGTTTTCGCTCACATCTGGTCAGCAAGGGCTCACATTCGATGAATAGGCTCGTATCCCAGATACTATATCATATTCAGTAGGATTTTAGGCTCGCATTTGGTTGAAAATCTTGTCTACTTCATTTGCCTAATCCTAACAAGTCTAACAAGTTGTGTTTTTTGTATCTTACAGATTAACAAGTGTTTGCAGGTATTTTTGGCTGTTTTCATGGAGTTGGATTAAATAGATACTAACATGGTTTTTTAACAGGTTGCCAAACCCCCCCATCTTGACTTCTATTTGTTTGCTTTTCAAACACTTAAGACATTTCTCCACTTGCTAAAACAACTAGATATTATGCTCTTTTCCTCTTGAGGAAAATCAGAAATTCGGATGTTGTCTTATCATTTGTGATGAAATTGGGGGTAACTGAACAAGCAAAACACACTGTTTAATTCATTTTGGGGATAGAAATTGAACAAACACAAATCACTAAATCATGTGGGATCAATGAACAAAATCGTATAATTCTTTTCAGAATCAGTAATTGAACAAAAAAAAGTACTAAATATGTGGGCTCAATGAACAACACATTGTTTAATTGCTTTTGGATTAGAAATTGAACAACACAAACTCACTAAATTTTTGTGGTTAATTGAACAAAACAAATTTCCCTTTCAAGCATCCTATTTTCTTTAAAATAGGAACAAATTAAATCAAGCTCAACATAGCTTGAGGGAATGAACCTTTGTTTTAAGTGTTTGAGGAGAAAACAACATGGACTAGGAGAGTATGCTCTTCTTCTTTTGAAGAATAAAAAATCTAGAAATCCTAAGCTCGCCAATCCTAGTTACTGATCTTTTAATAGTAGAGGGTCTGCTGGTTGAGGAAAAAATCTCCCGGGAATGACCCAAGTGAGGACAGGTCTTACGCCGACCCTTCCAACTCACTATACATAGTTTCTTCCTTGTAGGCTAAAGCCTCGAAAGACGGAACTAGTCTTGTTCTTAGAATTTTGACATCATTCCTTGAACATATCGGGGTATATATAGAGCAAAGCCGCTTGAATCTTGCTTGCAAGACTATATATATTCAGGTACTCATAGGGCTATACGCCTCAATTTTACCTTGTGCAATTCTATGGGGGACAGTTTCTAACAGATTTTCCAATAATCTACAAATCAATTGAAAGAATACCTGATTCATCCCCGAAAGGGTGATAATCTTTGTGCAAGGCAAAAAGTAATTGCCCCAAGACACTCGTCATATCGTTCCCTCAGTTGCGTTTGGAGTCGGCTAATACAACATCATGACTGGAGCCATTACATGCTTGGTGATGGCTGTATTCTGATTAGTATTTTAGTGTGTACCTAAGTCAGCAAGCAAAGATTTTCATCCTCCACCTAGAAAATAGGGTAAAAATAGTGTTTGGTTCACCCCTTAACAATGCAAAACTGTTTGACATGTTCAAAAGATCACTAAAAAGATAAGCTCCTCAAAACAATCAACAACTTTCAAACCCTGGAGTACATGTGTTTTTCACACCTTACAATACCTCTTGACTCAATCTGGAAACAAGCAACTTCACGCACTTCAAAAACAAATTTTTCAAAATTGACCAAAACTGACAAGACCATCATAAGATCGCATCCTATTTTTCCCAAGTCGTATTCAGGGTTTAGGATCGCATTTGGTACATTGGATCGCATTTAGTCAGCATATAGTCATATCTAGATTCTAGGATCGCATCTGGTACCGTTAGAGGCTCGTATCTAGGAGCTCACATTTAAGATAGTGGGCATTTCTAGCAGTTTTTCTTAGGAAGTCTCAGTTATTTTAGGTACTCTTTTTGCTCTTTAGCTGGTTCCTATTGTTTCTTTTGGTCTCCCTGCTGTTATTTTCAAAACACTTTCGAAGCATCCACCTTGCATGCTTAGTCAGTCTTTCACAATCAGTTCAACACATGTGGTCTACCCATTTTCTATCAACAACTTGGTTCCCAACTCACTATCAGGGCATTCTAACCCTCTGACACTGGAATCATATACATCCACCAACAACAAACAGTTACTTCTACCTAGACACGCCCACTTGAACAATCTAAAATCCTTACTTGCACTATCGGGAAACGTTAACGAAGTTGAGAAACAAACTTGATGGTTAACACAAGACACAACCAGTACACAACTAAAGGATCAAAAGTGCCTCCTAAAACACCACACTTTCAAGGAGAAACTTCTCGCAGTTCCCTTTTTGACCTAGATTTACCTCCAATGGATAGCAACACTAATGAATGGAGTAAGGCCTTTGAGGGTTATAATGATGGAAAACAAGCTTAATCCGAAGGCACAAAAGAGAAAGAAAGACACAGGTTTGAACGTAATCCATTTGGGTCAGATAGTGAAGAAGAGATCCCTAAAGATGAATATGAAAAACTCAAATAGAGTAAACGAATCCACAAACTATTGGAACGAATAATTGGTGATGATAAGGAAAAATACTTCCTCCATTTAGCATCCTCAAGTGTCAAGCTACCCAAGGATTATAATGTGGATGACCTCAAAGAAAAGGAGGTGCCAAACCCAATATCTATTCTCACTAAACAACTCAATCTCATGCAAACAGAGCTCACTAACCTCAAACAAGAGAAGGACAAACCTAAAACAAAATACCCTTTGGATGCCATTTGTCCATTTCCTTTCGATAAGAGTATCACTATGGTCCCATTTCCTCTTAATGTGGCAAGGCCTAAGTATGACAAGTACACAGGAGAAACTGATCCACATGACCATGTAAGAGAATTTTGTGCTCTAAGCATTGAGTACATGCACGAACCCATTTACCTCATCCGACTATTTCCAGGAAGTCTAGGAGGTAATGCCATGGAGTGGTTTTCAAAATTGAACCCTAAGGTCAAAACATTCAAGGAGTTGATGCAATGGTTCAGCCAACATTATTCCTACAACATCCAGCATGACATAACTATGATGGACCTATGCAATACCAAACAAAAAATGGGAGAATCTTTCACACACTTCTTACAAAGATGGAGGAATATTTTTGCACGATATTCACGGGTCATTCTGGAAATAGAAAAGATGGAAATCTTTGTCAACAATCTCATATCTAAATTAAGCTATGCTCTACAAATGCAAGATTCTCCTAGCTTTGATAGGATGATTAAAAATGCCCTCTGTATTGAGGAAGTCATGGTCAAAAAGGGGGAGGTCACCCTTCAAAATGAAAACAAGGGTAGTAGCTCCAACTCCAAGCCTAAATGGCGGAAACAAAACAAAAATGTTGTTAATGACAGGGTAGTTGATGCCTCTAACATTAATTCTAAACCCGAAGCATTCAATCTAACCAATGACATGCAAGCAAGCAAAGAGGCTAAAATAACACCTCCCATTCCCAAAACAAACATTGATAATGACAAGGGACAATCATGGACTTCAAAACATCATAGAACATTCACTCCTTTGGGGGAACCTCTTGAGACTGTTTTGAAAATGCTGGTGGATAACAAAGTTCTTACAATTCTCTAAACCGTGGGAACCAATGGTCAAACCCAGGTGGTGGGATGATAACTCTTACTGTGTCTTTCACAAAAATAAGGGACACAAGACTAATAATTCTCTCAAGCTTAAGCATGTCATCCAAGACCTCATTGAAGGAGGTAAGATCAAATTCAATGGACATACTACCAATGAGGATCATACAACATTCAACAAACCCTTTCCTAATTACAATCAAGGAGATACATCTAAGGGAAAGGTAATGAGGTAAATTACACCTATTCAAAAAATGACAATGTGATTAATATGCTTGACATTAAGACTGAATCCATCAATGTGATCACAATTAAAGGTGTCTCATCCCACTCAAATGCTGTAACATAGAGCCAAGCACAGTTTACAATCAAAGGACCTCCAAAACCAACATCAACATCAAAGGTTCCTATTGTGACTATTCCTAAACCAGCAGCAAAACATGTGGTCACTATCCCCAGAGTGAAATATGACTTGGTAGACCAATTACAAAGAACCACTACCAAAATTTCCATCTTTGAATTACTCAAGATATCCACAGTACATAGAGAAATCCTAGAACAAGCTCTACATGCTGCTAACATTCCTAAGGATATTGATATAGACAAGTTCCAAGCGATGGTCAATCATATCTTAGCACCGCATTATCTCTCCTTCTCTGAAGAAGATGATAAATCATTGACCCATCCACACAATCAACCCCTCCATATCAAAGTCCTTATTCATAAATCCCATGTTAGACGCATATTGATAGATGGAGGTGCTAGATTGAATATCTGTACACTGGATTTAGTTAGGAGGCTAGGCCTCTCAGAGAAAATAATTGACTCTAGAAATAAGATAACCATCAAAGCCTATGATGATGAAAAAAGATCCTCTAGAGGTATTATTTGTCTACCCATTAGAGTTGGGCCGATTGAAATGGATTTCATATGTCAAGTTATGGATTTACCCTTGGCCTACAATATTCTACTAGGTAGACCATGGATTCATGAGATGCAAGTTGTACCATCCACTTACCACCAATGCATCAAGTTCCCACATAATGGGGTGGAAGTGACAATTCCTGCCGATGCCAACTACATTTGAAACAATATCAAAGTAGGTAGCATGATCCCGCACAACAAAGAGGCTATGGATGCAGTTGCTCCTGAAACAACCAAGGACATGGTTATGAAGAGTTTTAGCAAAACTTTGAAACTTGAAGAAATAGGTATGGGAGAGTATAAGCTGGACTTGACTCCTTCACTGACAGAACTTCCAGTATCACTGAGATCCTATGGCAAACCGTCATCAACATTCACACCTCTAGCACTCAAGGAGCCATAAGTACACAAGGCAACTGGCATGATAAAGGCATCCACATCTTCTTCAGATAACACAGAAGAACAGATAGTCTTGGACTGGATTTACAAAGGAGAACCAGTAGACTCTGAGGTCAAACATGTGAAGATATCCCCAGAATAGTATGGAAAGGGATATGATTTCCTCAAACAAATGGGTTACAAAGGAAAAGGACCTCTAAATGACACAGGATGAGGGATCATTGAATCCATACCCATGGAGTTCCGCCTCAACAGAGATAAAACAAGACTGGGCTTTAACACTGAATCCAACAAACCTACTTCAAAATAGAGTCTACCTTCTGAAATAGGGAGTGATAAAATAGATGAGATAATATCAGAACCATGGCCTTATGAGAGATTACTACATATTGGTATAGATAATCCTAAATATCAAGGAGAATGCTACATACCTAGTTTTGAGGTACCACAGGATCTTCACACTCCTTTGCTAGAACAACCGCCCATTCAAAAGGTAGGAGACACCATAGCAACAATCACTCAAGAGGAACCTCGGCCATAGAATTTACATCCTAATTGGGGGCAGTTGGTCACAATTTCACATGTCCTCGATTTACCTCACTTTGATCTACAAGCAGCTAACCGAGTCCATCAAATAAACATTACTGAATATTTAAACAGATCTAATGATGATGTCATAGACTCTCATGACTATGAGTGAGATTGGCTGTCTATTGCCTTCGAGGATATTGGAATAGATACAATTCACATGTTTGCAGCTTCCTCAGCTCCTAGTAAATGACCGAACACTCCTTTCAATAATACTGATCCTCCTGAAGTAGAAGAAGAGTTCCTTCCTTCGATCATTGATGGAGACACTGGTGAATACATAACTCTAGAAGAATTCCATAGGCTACAAGTAAGAAGCCTCCTTTTACAAAGGGATGATGATGAGATATCTACTGACGAGTCGCTAGAGTTCGATCCATATATAACTGATAATGACCCTTTTAACAACGATCTTACTCTTATTGATCTAAACCTTGAAGATATTAACTTAACATACTGTGTCATGTTGGTTAATAGTTGTGATGCTACCACGATGCTGTCCTTCCCAGAATCTGACTCCCTAAAATTGGTACTTCCAGACCTTATTGATTGGACTGAAACAAATCCTACTCCTATCCTCAACTTTCCCAATGACCACTCCCTATCTTGTTACCTTAATGCTTGTGAACCTCACTCTTCTTCCACCAATGCAAGGAGCGAGAACATGTCATAGGAGGATATCAAGTTTCTCAGTCACAAACTGAAAAATAAAAAGAAAAAATAGACTGACGATGAAAACCACTCTGTGGCAGTATCAGATCCCAAAATAGTAAAGAAAAAATATGTATCCAATGGTGAAAAACTCTTAGAGGTGCCAAAGGATGAGACTCTTGATATCCTCCTTGAACACTTTCAGGAAAGATCTTCAGTATTGATTGAACCAACACAACCAGTAAACTTGGGCACTGTTGAGAATCCCCAAATAGTTCATTTGGCACAATCTTTATCAGAAGATGAGAAGGTATAGTTCACAGAGTTCCTGAAGGAGAAGAAGATTAAATTTGCATGGTCTTACACTAATATTCTAGGGCTAGATCCTAATCTCATCATGCACCACTTGTCTATAGCTCCTGGGATCAAGCCCGTGAAACAAAAAATTAGAAAGATGCATCCTCATGTTGCATTATTGGTAAAAGCAGAGCTAGAAAAATTGCTAAAAGCTGGATTCATTCGAGTCATTGCCTATGCAACATGGATCTCCAACGTGGTCCCCATTTCAAAATCTGATAAATCTATTAGGATCTGTACAGACTTCAGAGACCTCAATAAAGCATATCCAAAAGATTATTTCCCTCTACCAAACATTGACATGATCATAGACCTTACAGCTGGATTTCAGATATATTCATTAATGGATGGATTCTCAGGTTATAATCAAATCAAGATCGCCCCTGAGGATCAAGAGAAAATTGCATTCACATGTGCATGGGGCACTTTTTGCTGGAACATCATGCCATTTGGGCTCAAGAATGCCGGTGCAACATAGCAGAGAGCTATGACAACAATATTCCATGACATGATGCACAAAAACATGGAGGACTATGTTGATGACACACTGGCTAAATCCAAAGAAAAAGGTACTCATATTGCTGATTTAAGAAAGATATTGGATCGAATGGAACAGTTCCAACTCAGGCTCAATCCAAATAAATGTGCCTTTGGGGTCCAATCAGGCAAGCTCCTAGGATTCATAGTATCAGCAAAGGGAATCGATATAGATCCTACAAAGGTAAAATCTATTCTAGAGATGAATCCTCCACATAATATATGTCAAATGAGGACACTACAGGGGAGACTCCAGTCTATCAGGAGATTTATGTCCCAAATTGCAGATAAGGCACAACCGTTTACTAAGTTACTACATAAAGGGGTTACATTCAACTGGGATGAACACTGCGAAGCAAACTTCAGAGAATTAAAGGGGTACCTGTCTGCCCCACCTATTCCTATGGCTCCTATTCATGGAAAACCTTTGGTCCTATATATTTCAGCAACAACTACGTCCCTAGGAGTATTGCTAGCACAAGAGGATGAAAAAAAGAAAGAGAGAGCTATCTACTACATTAGTAGAACTCTAGTCACTTATAGAATTATTGAAAAAGCATGCTTAGTAGTCATCTTCGCATCACAGAAATTAAGACACTACATGCTCTCTCATACAATAAAGCTCATTGCTAAGATAGACCCTCTAAAGTATCTTTTGACTAGAACAACATTAACATGACATTTGGCAAAATGGGTCCTAATTCTAAGGAGTTTGATATTGAATATGTAGAATGGAGAGCTATCAAAGGACAGGTACTTGCAGATCAATTAGCTACTTCACCACTTTAGGATGATGAACTGTTACTAATTGAATTCCCTGATGAAACAATCATGCATCTCACTGAACATCCATGGAAGATGTACTTTGACGGTTCATTTACTCAACAAGGTTCTGGAGCAGGGGTTCTCTTCATAGCTCCACAAGGATATAAGATTCCCAAATATTACAAATTGATGTTTCCATGCACCAACAATATCTTTGAATATGAAGCATTGGTCAATGGCCTCAAGCTAGATATGGAATGGAAGATCATTGATTTACACATGTATGGTGACTCTCAACTCATTATCAATCAAGTCAATGGGGAGTATCAAACAAAAGATGAAAAATTGATGCCCTACAAGCAACTAGTTGATGATCTAAAGAAGTACTTTTTCTTCATCACCTTCTAGAAGATACCATGATCAAAGAACAAGGCGACAGATGCTATGACTACCTTGGTATCCATGTTACAACTAGAGGAGCATCAATTCTGCTATGACTTCTTGGTGGAAGAAATATCCTATCCTACCTTTGCTAACCCTAAATACTAGGTAATATGTGCCTTGAATACCCCATATCAATCTCAGTATGCCAGTATCATTGCTTACCTTTCAAACCAAACCATTCCTGCCAATCCATCTAGAAATGAGAAAAGATCCCTAATTAGGACAGCATCGTGTTACGTCCTCATAACTAACAACCTATATTGACGCAGTCTCGACGGTACACTTCTTCGGTGTTTAGAACTAGAAGAGTCTGATCTAGCATTAAAAGATGTCCATGAAGGTGTATGTGGATCACACTCAAGCGGCTTTTCATTAGCTAAGAAACTGCTTAGAGTAGGCTATTATTGGCCTACCATGGAGAAAGATGCTATTCAATTTTCAAAAGCATGTCTTAAATGCCAAACACATGAAAACCTCATCCATGCTCCTGCCAGAGAACTGATACCTTTCACAATACATTGGCCATTTCAGCAATGGGCCTTTGACTTGGTTGGACAAATATATCCCAACTCTTCAAATGGACACAAGTTTATCATTACGACCACTGAGTATTTCATGAAGTGGGTCAAAGCCGTGCTGCTAATCAAAGCCACTGGCAAACAGGTGGCTATGTTCATTCTGAACTACATTATTTGTAGATATGGGATACCCTCATCGATTGTGACAGACAATGGGGGCCAATTTAAAAATCAAGACATTCATGACCTCTATGAACAGTTTCATATTACTCAACATTGCTCCTCAATCTATTATCCTCAAGGTAATGGACAGGCTGAGGCATCAAACAAAAATATTCTCAAAATTCTACATAGAACTGTGAGCAAGTCTGGTAGAGACTGGCATCTACAACTAAATCCAGCACTATGGGCCTACATAACAAGCATCCGAACACCAACTGGAGCCACGCCATTTTCTCTAGTCTATGGCGTTGAAGCAGTATTACCTATTGAGGTTGAAATCCCATCTTTGCAGATATCTTTACAAGGACTGGTTACTAATGAGTAGTACTGCATTGATCAGGTAAATTCTCTGGACCTACTAGATGAGCGCAGACAACAAGAATTCAATCACCTCAAAGTGTACCAAGCAAGAATGTCCAAAGGCTACAATAAGAAGGTCAAACCACACAAGTTTGAGGTGGGAGATCTTGTTCTCAAAGAGAATCCTAAGAACCAGCCTAACAGGGAGCAGAAAGGAAAGCTTGAACCTAACTGGTTGGGACCTTATGTTATCACTGCTACCTTTGGGACTGGAGCTTATCAATTAGCTACACCTGAGGGAGATGTTCTTCTAGATCCTATCAACACTCTACATTTGAAGCGGTTCTACGCTTAATGTTCGGCTAGCAGAGCCTGTACAACAAAAAGTTCTTGCAAAAATACCAAAAACATTAAAAAAATTGATCCTAAAGAAATCCAAAAATAGTGGAAAAGGTCCTTCAAAATGGGTATCCTTGGTGAAAACCTGGTAAACAGGCACCTTGATACTACAAAAACATTCAAAAAAGCAAAAATAGCAAAAAAAATGAAAAAAGAGAAAAGTGCCTTGATGAGCACCTCGTAAAACATGCATCTTGGTAGCAAAAAGAAAAGAAAATATCTTGCCAAGTGGTGAAAACCTGGCAATCAGGCGTCACTTGTGTTCTGCGCTCCATCTATCAATGCACTACTAGTACTAGGCCTTCATAATTTTTCCTGTGCTCATACGCTGACTTCATTTTCCTACATGACTATCTTATCCTCACTTGGGATTTGTCTATCTTTATGTCTTAGGAATAAGTCATTCCACACTAGGGGCATCTTTTTTGGTATAGTCAATTGCGGTTGCTAGGTTGCTCTAGGATGGTTTGCTTCACAGACATGATGTTACTCAATAACATGCAAAACAATGTCACTTTTCAAAACAAGGGTGTCTTTTCATAACATGGGACATGACATTTACATTCACAACATTCCTACAATGCTATACTAGATCGCAAACATGAATGAATTATCCTATCAATGCACAGACATGGAACACCATATTGCTTAAATTCTAATTTTCTGATTGATGAATCTTTACTATGTTTAACATATGGATGAACAAAGTACTAATTAAAACATAGTTCGCTCATGGTTTGATTATGATTCTTTTATGTCCTGATAATATTTTCAACTAGGGACATCTAAGTAATTATAAATTTTATCTGATTGATTCTCAATTAATGATTTGTTATGTCTTCTTAGTCACTCAATGATGTCTGCACAAAGACAAAGAGTCACAAGGATTGAGGGCATAATGTTTTCTTGATTTTCTATGTATGGTGATTGTTTCATATGATCCTATGAATTTCACCTAACTTGGATGTTTATAGTAAGAGCTGCTACTATGGGTAGATAGCCGAATATATCTCGATCTTTGTTATGTGTAAACTACGATGAGTTTGACACAATTTCCTTGTCTATTTTCTGATCTAGATTCTCACTAAGGTATATGAATCATAATGTACCCAAGGATATGAATTTTCAAGGTCATTACGGGTCCAATATCTTACCTTAATCAGAATCAGGTATATTAAAAGGAAGGTGGCTGTTTTGTTATCCTGGCTTTTATGCCTTGATGCTTAAGTCTATTTTTGACATTCCAATAAAATATAGTATTCATACTTTCATAATATTAGTGGGTATTAGTGATGGTTGTACTATCAGATGGTATCCATTCCAAAAAGCACCCAATGATGATAAAAATGTTGCAATATTTGCTAAATCAGTGACAAGTCCTAAGAGTCTTCATATAGCTGCATTTAAAGATTGCCTGATGCATTTATAACAGTAATAATAGCATAAGGAAATTTAAGCTCAAAAATGGTTTCTATCTTCTTCTGAATCATCAAGTTAATTACATCATCTCTATTACTAATATCAAATATCATTGCACATCCATAGCATATATTTTGCATTCATTTGAAAAGAAGAAACTGGAAAATATGAAAATAAAGCATCCATGTATTGCATTTTTACTTCTACATCCTACGTGCATCCATACATCTATTTTGCATAACTGGAAAAACAAAAGAAAAATACATTTTGCATTTTCATATAGATATCATTTATAACATATTTATATCAGTAAAAACAAATCACATCCAAATCATAAAATGATGTTATCATCTGCTAAAATAACTCATCAAGAGATCAAGATATCCTCACATGTGCAAAAAGTTACATTTACCACATCTGTGTAAGCAAAGAGAACTCATGAAACATGTCAGAATCTAGAAATTGCATTAGATACGTATCCTCATAAACATGGTACAAATCAAAGCATAAAGTGTATCAGAAAGTATAAAGTGTATCAGTGAGCATAAAAGAGTATCAATACGCCAAAAATGAATCAGATATATGTACGAATGAATGTGATATACAAAAAAGGGGATCTCAGCAGGATCCAGATATACATATATACTCTCAAAAATGTACATGTCATACAAAATGGAACAAGAATCAACTCTGGCCCACCCCCTCTCCCTGGTCAAGAGGAGGAGGAGGAGGAGGTGGCATGAAAGGAGCTGCTGGAGGCGGCATGGCCCCTCTGATTGCTGAGCAACATGAGAAAAGGATGGTGCTCTCTGGCCCTCAGGAACTACTGCGTGATACAAGGTGTAATAATATGTCACTCTCTGTCCCTGATGGACTACTGTCCTAGCCAGGGCATCTCTCTCTACTTTGAGCATCTCCACCTGTGCATCCCTCTCAGCTCTCAACCGCTCAAGTTGTCTTTCCCTATCTGCTAAAAGAGCATCAGCGATAGTAACCCTAGCCTCCAATGCTGTGATCTGAGCCCAAAGCTGCTCCCTCTCCTGCTCACATCTAGATAAAGGGTCCCCATCTCTACTAGGATCCTACTCCTAAGCTCTCTGTCACCGCTGTCTCTGCTGCTCTACAGTAAGTAATGGGCCAGTATTTCTCTATGGGGCCACAAATCTAAACCTTTGTTGTCTGCCCTGCCCACTTCCACTGGCAACACCTGGATCTACTGCCTCTCCTCTGCCACCTCTATCATCTCCATCATGCCTATCATCTAGAGGGGGACACCTACCACCATCTCTGCCACCATCGCAGCCCCGACATCTCCCAGGTGCTCTGTCTCTGCCTCCTCTACCCCTGATGGGTCGGTCATCAGGATCATAATCCAGAGGCTCCTCTATACAAGGAATGATCTCCTCGAGCATTGTAAATCATGGAAAGGGATACTGGAGCATCTCTGTAGCATACCCATCTAAAAATCTTGCATCCTCAACATCTAGGTGAAGGTCCCAGTCTATAGCAACCATGTCTCAGATGTCCTGCAACATTGTCTCATAAGTAAGTTGTTCACCCCAATCATATGCCTCATCCCTTATATGAGCATACACTGCAACATCCTCTGTATGGCCCTGTCGCCGCCCATACTGCCTCATAACTCTAGTAATTAGGAAGCGCTCTATAATGTATCTGGTCTGGCCAATCAGATATCTACTTTGACACAAAAAGGGAACCTGCCGAGCATCAAAAGTCCACACCTCGCAGTCTAGGTATGGTCGCTACACGACCTCTGTCATATCATCAAATAATCGACGCCAATATTCAACCTTTCCTAGATGGGGCTACTGTAGGAGGCTTGTATACATATACACATAGGGCTGCTCAGGTGCCCTCTACCTCTCAATAATCAACCATGTCATGGGGATGTGCTCCCAGACCCAGACCTGAAGAATAAGGATCCCCACAGTCATACTATGGGTGTGATGATATACGATCTCATGGAGCTCTATATATATATGGGCTAGTATGTAGCTCCCCTAGGCAAAACGTCAACGATGGATGATCATTTGCTCCACCATGCTCACCCAGCCCACCAAGAATCCATGCTGGCCCCTATCCGACATGAGGATGCCGCCTACCAATCCATCCAAGTACACAGCTAATCGATCATAGTGATCAACCATGTAATCCCATGACAGGTATCTACTATCTATGGTATCATCCTGGAAGAATCTCTGAGTAGTCCCAATCACCATGCCAACTCTGGACTCAAAGAACACCTCATGTCGCACCATCGATACACGTAGAATCCTCCAGATGTCCTCAGGTGTCACAGTAATCTCTCTAGTGGGTAGGTGGAAGGTGTTGTGCTCATAATGCCACCTCTCGACAAGAGCAGTCAACAACCCTCGATTCACCCCGATCTTGGGTAAACCTATCAGTGAACGCAATCCACATCGGATCACGATAGTTTTCTCATCATCTGACAGTCAACCAGATAATGAAAGAACCCGCACAGAATAAGTGCCGTGAAAGGCGACTACCTCAAACTGGGCCTGATTTTGGACACAACAGTAAAACATCAAAAACTATCTACAACAAGGGGTAAAATCCTACTCTGCTAAGTCATTCCAAGTTTGCCGGATGCAAATAGATCAAAGAAAATTAAAAATCTAAGTCTTCTACCAGATGCAATTTTAGAAATATGAGATGTGATTACGTATACGGGATGCGATCCCAGAAAAATAGGATGTGATCCTAAATGCGGGGTATGATCCCCGATAAATGGGATGCGATTTCCTGATGAATTTTACCTAAAACCAAAGCAAAACCTAAGGGACTAGATGCGATCTGAGAAAACCCAGATGCGACGTAGAATCTGGGAAAAATTGGATACGATCTGGGAAAAACTGGATGCGAGTCGGGATTGACCGGATGCGATCTAGAATCCTAGATGCGATCCTAACTTCAAATGCTTCTAAAATTGACAAAAATGCATAAAATTCAAAAATGCAAAATTCATAGGGTAGTTTATCGAGCACTTACCGGGGGTGGGTAGTCGGCTGGTCGCTGGTGTTGGCGGCTCATCTCGAATTGGTGCTTCCTCACAGTGACTACCATTTTTGCTGCAGAGCTCTCTGAATTTCTATGGAGGAATGTAAAAATGAATAGTGAAATGGTAATTTTGGAGGCTTATATGGGTCTTTTGAGACATTTAGGGTTTCTGAAACTCCTCCCGGACAACTCCTAGTTCATTTCTATTCCCTTTTTACTCAATCAGGAACCAAATTGAAGGTGTCCACGATGTTTTCAGTAGCACCATATCAATTTTGTGACAGTTTCAAAACTTATGGGTTTGCTTCATTTATTCACCACATTGGTCAATACTGCACATTTTATCATACATCTTGGTCTAAACATCATTTTATCAGCCTTATCACTCATATTTTCACATAATTAACTTGATAATCATGTGTTTTTTTTTAAACACACCGTCTTCTACTCCACTCTTTCTTGTCCACCCGCTTCCTACAAGTGTTTTGTTCTTTTCAGCTCAGGGATTTATTTCTTTTCCTTTGATTTCATTCCCGAGGGGGCATGATCACACTATCATCAATTAAATTTTTGCTCAAAACAACATCAAAATGACTTCGTTATCAAACAAACTAGGGGCATAACAGTTTCCTTGACTAAAGTCAGATCTGTTAGATAGAAAGCTTTGGTTCTCATGAGCTGGATATCTTATGTTTCCTCATTTTAGAAGATTTTTAAAAGCTCCTAGCAGCTTCCTACTGATTTTTGGACAACAACCAAGTTCATAATCAGTATTATCAATTTTTGGACAACAACCAAGTTCAGAATTGGTATCTTTAAAAATCTTTTATTAATCTTTGGACGACAACCAAGTTCAAAATCAATTCTATCAGTTTTGTTCAATCAAGTGCGAGACTGATCTCATCAAAATTTCGTTCGACAACCAAGAACGGGATTCTCAATCTTTCTGAAGTCAAAATCAAAAACTTTGTTTGAATCAATGCGCTGCTCGCACATCAATTCAAAGAGGGGCAAATGTAACCACCTGAATTTGGTTTGTTCTAACTATGGACCCTATTTGCCCTAAAGTGTGATCATACCCTCGATTATGTCCAAATAACCCTGTTACTACTTGGCATAATTTTTCAAATCTATTTAATGTTCTAAGTGATTTTTATCACTGAATTATATTAACTATTATAGCCATACAATTCAAATCAATTTCAACCAATCAAATCAAACCAAAATCAAACATGGCTATAGTATTTAATTATAAAGGAATTAAATAAATCCCTAAATCAAATACCCACTTGCAAATAACCCATTCCCCTAGCCTATTTAATTTAATTAAAA
>MU226913.1:377395-437725 GCA_018584345.1 Thuja plicata | reverse complement strand
CGGTGAGTGACCTATCCGAGACTGCACATTGATTATTGTCAAAGTTTTTTAATTCTTTGGGTGGGGTTAGGGGGAAATAAATAGGGGTATTTATGATTTTAGACCAGAGACGCTGGTTCTTGAAATGGCGTCTGCGCAAACGCTGATCCCCAAATTGACATCTTCGTAGACACTGGTCCCCGAATAGGCAACTCCGCAGACATTGGTGCCGGACTGACATTTTTAAAGATGCCAGACCTGGACCCCCATCTGCAAAGACGACAGTCTATAGGGAAAGACATCAGAGATGTCGGTGTATGAACCAATGTTTTCGGCTGAACTGGTGTCTGCGCCTAAAAGGGCAGACGCCAAAGGGAAGGGAAATAGAGGGACCTGGCGGGGGCTGGGGATGGGTTGACATAAGACCTAGGGAAAAGATGCCCCACTTTGGGAGGGTTTAGGATGGGACTAGAAGAAAAAGTGGCTGACATGGTGGATTGTTTGAAATTTCATAGTAGTAGTTCCCACCGTTGGGATCGCGAGAGCATTGGCCGCTGACCATGGAGTTGGAGCCATAGCTCATAGAGGATGACTGGGGGTTGTTAGTTGTAGTTGGGTTAGACTATGTGCCCCATTGGCCTAGGCTATGGGTGCACAATGGGATGATGATTGTATTAATCGAGAGGTGGCACAGTGATACCACCACATTTCACCTACCTAGTAGAGAGACGACTATCACCCTGGAGGACATCCGGCGGATCCTTCAGATACCCATCTAAGGGGCGATTCCTCAGTACCGGTTGGAGGATAGTGACCATTTTATGGAGATTTCTTTCAAGTGACTGATGAGACCTACATATAGGACTTGGATTCCTTGGCAGCCAGCGGTCGATAGGAGGTTACGGCGGATAGCCCTATATCTAGCAGGATTGATTGGTGGGCGCATGTTAATAGACTTGGCGGGACATGGTTTTGGCATGGGATGGGCATGAGTACTAGCAGAGATGCTAGAGGAGGGGACCACTTATTGCTGGGGTTATGTTGTGTTAGGACAACTATACCATGACCTTCACATGGCTGTGTACTACGGGGCACGCAACATGGGTACATGCGTGACATTGATGCTTATGTGGGCCTGGGAGCACATTGAAGTGTTCCAACCTATGAGAGTTTGAGAGGTGCGACAGCCTAGAGAGCCCTATGCTTGCATATATAGGTTACCTTTGAGATACACCTCCATCGACTAGACTGGATATTGGTGGTGACTCCTTGATGAGGTACAGGGTTTTTGTTGGATCCCATACTCACTATACGAGCCACGGGGGATGATGGACTGGACGAGAGGAGTGGAGGATAGTTTTGAGGACTTCCTATACCTATCATACATTTAGACAGATTGCTTTCTACTGGGGAGGACCATCCACCAGTTAGAGAGGCATAGACCCTTGAGGGCGATGAGACAGTTTGTTCTTTAGCAGGGGGTGGTGGCAGAGGATGCCTTACATCCTCATGTCACCAGGGAGGTGGGTACCTAGGGGAGGTACATAGATGCTCTTACAATGAGGGCATCTTGTAGGGATATTATGCAGCTTGACTTTGTGGTGCGTCCTGATGTCACAGATGCAGGGATGACTCCAGAGTACGCAGCATGGTGGGCTGTACACACACCCTTGCACCTCACAGATCCCGCTTAGGTGGCTGCTCACGAGCAACTGACATGTAATATGGGTGTGGATGATGGGATGACTATAGGAGATGCCCCAGAGACCTTGACAACAAGTTAGAGGAGGAGGCCACAAAGACGGGTGATACCTTGTACAGAGGCACAAGCAGGGGCAGGGCCAGATCAGGGGCCACCACTAGGGGATGGGTAGGATTAGGGGCCATAGGGGCCCCCACTAGTATAGGTACAGGTGTAGCCATAGGTACTAGTACAAGCACCACCAATGCCACCATAGGTACCATAGGGACCACCCGCTGGATTCGTAGCACAGGAGACCCATGACACTGTCATTAGTGAGTGAGATAGTCTTTAGACAGAGTGTGCAAGACTGCGAGGATTATTGGACATGGCGGTCATATCTGAGACCAGTCTATAGGTGGAGATGACCCAGATACATGGATTACTAACTGTGGAGACAACATGGGCTGACAAGGCAGAGGGTTGACTAGATACCCTACAGGGCAGGGTTGACGTAAGAGAGTTTTCCATGGTCGATCTGACACAGGATGCTGGAGAGCTACATACCAAGATAGGTACTCTTATGGACCAGTTAGATACTCTGACCCTGCAGATGGAGTAGGCTACTAAGAAGATTTTGGCATTGCCCTCAGAGAGGGATGCATCACTACGGTGAGCTGAGACGTACAGGGCTGAGCGGGATATTGTCAGACAGGAAGCCGTTGCAAGTGGGGTTGGGCAGGTTGTGGTCAAGGCATTCACAGCTCATAGAGATGCGAATAGGGTAGGCAAGGAGGCATCCCACTATCAAGCATTATATCATCAGCTAGTTCTTGAGGGACAGAGGCGAGATTACTCAGAGAGGTCTTGATCTTAGAGCACAGTGCAGACCTCAGCATCACAGGGATCAGTGGGCATGCCACCACGGCTGCCACCAGGGCAGGGAGATGGATCCTCACAGCCTTTGGCATGATTTAGCATGGGATCATGTGACACACATTTTTTCATTTTGAGATATACATGTATATTGGCACCAAGGTGCACGTGATGTATTTTATTGATAGACATTGTATTTTATGCACATTGATATATACATATATGATCTAGGACTCTTATGATGCTTATGATGTATGCTGTACATATTGTAATCTATATGATGTTTTGATGCATATGCCTATATGATTACTTACATTTGGTGTTGGCAGGATGTGATGTATATGTATGACCTGTTATGTATGCAGGATGGTTGCATGATTATGTATATATGATGTATGACTTGTGCAGGGTGGATGATGCTATATATACAATGTACTGACGTGTGTGGATGCAGGATGTGATGCGATTCTAGGATGTATGCAAAATGTATATGCTGATGTTTTATGAATGTGTATATAGATGCATCTAAATGATTTTTTTAACAATGTAAGACTAAAATTAATCGAAATAAAGTAACTATGCAAGGCACGATGAATCTGAATGAATTAACTATGCAAGATATGAAATGGATCTAAATGAATTAACTATGCAAGACATGAACTGAATCTAAATGAATGATGCAATAAATGAAATGAATCTAAATGATTCAATATATGAAAATGAATTAATTATGCAAGATATGAAATGAACCTAAGTGAATTAATTATGCAAGATTACAATGAGGCTAAAGGAATTAACTGTGCAAGATATGAAATGAACCTAAGTGAATTAACTATGCAAGATTAAAATGAGTCTAAATGAATTAATTATGCAAGATATGAAATGAAACTAAGTGATGCAAGATGAATCTAAATGATACTAACTATGCAATTAAATGATGGACTTAATGATGATTAATGCAATGATGGATCTAATGCAATCTAATGATGAATCTAATGAATCTAATGATGAGTCTAATGAATCTAATGAATCTAATCATGAGTGATGAAGCTTAATATGAATGAACAATGATAGATACAATAATGATACTAGAGGCGACGAATGTGATGGATGCAATGGGTGAAATAGGACTCATATTTTTTTTTGGTGTGTCACAATCAACTGATAAATCAGACAGGTGGACTATGGAGGATCAGGCAGGGAATTTTAGCAGGACAATGACTCAGGATGTTAGTGCGATGGCGAGAAGATTGAATACATCATGAATATACAAGGACCAAACTAAGAAATTAATTACAAGCAATGAGGTACAATGAATATGTACAAAGGTTGCTACCGAGATTTTATTGGATCGTGTTGTTTGCCTTGATGTGTGTGATAGTGTAGCATGCTAATTGATTAGTTCAAGAGGAAAGATACATCCTATGAGAACCCAAAGATGATGATGATCTAGATTTAAGTTGACGGGAGGAAGGATACATCCTCAATAGACTCATTTCCATAAAGATGGGACTCACCAAGTTGATTGGTCAAATGTGCACTACAAGTAAACTGTAGAACCAACATAGGATTTTAATAGCGCAACTGTATCGTTTCCCACACAAGGAGAAACTCAGGGCACGAGAAATATACAGGATGAAAGCTCAGGGTTTGGGATAGGACAACAATATATAAGACTATGTGTAAAAAAAGCTCAGGATACGAGATAGTAAGATCATTTTGGACTAGTGCCTATGATATGCGAACGCCCAAGGAATATGGGAAATGCGGAGATGTGGTGCTGGTGATGGAAGGAAATGAGATTTTGATAGATAATGGAATGGTCCATTATGTTTGACACCTATTTCTAGGTTTTCATCATGCATATGTGTCCAAGGCGCCTGATTGCCAAGTTTACACCATTGGACAAAAGTTTTCTCTTTATTTTTCTTTTTGATTTCTTTGGATCTTTTTGATGTTTTTGATATTGCCCAAGTGCCTATTTACCAGGTTTTCACTAGGAAAACCATTTTTTGGCTTCATTTTTTTCTTTTTACAGATTTTTTTAGGATTGTTTTACATTTTTTGTGTGCTTTCTTCAGGACTTTTTATACTTTTTATGGATTTTATTAGATAACTAGAATGAACAACCAGCTGTCATGCATAGAAGCCCCTGAGATGAATGATGTTGGTAGGATCATTCAATGGTTCTCCTTCAGGAGTGGAGAGTTGATATGCCCCAAAATCAAAGCATGCAGTGACAACCTATGGCCCTTGCCAAGTGACTTTAAACTTTCCTTTCTTTTCCCGATCAGTACCCACTTTCTGATTTTCCTTTAGCACAAGGTTCCCTACCTAGAACTGGCATGGGTGGACCTTCTTGCTATAGTTCCACTTGAGTCTATTCTGGTAAATAATCAAGTGGTCATAAGCTTTCTAATGCTTTTCATCTAGTAGATGAAGTTGTGTGAGTCATGCCATTCAGTAATCTTCATCATCAATCAGGCCTCTTAGTGATACTCAGAGGGATGGTAGTTCGACCTCAATTGGTAAGACTGCTTCGGCACCGTAGACTAGGGAGTATGGAGTAGTGCCAGTAGGAGTATGATAGGAAGTGTGATATGCCTATAGGGTGGGGTTGATCTGGAGATGCTAGTCATGAACAGTATCATTGAAAACTTTCTTGAGGATTTTGAGGATGGTTTTATTAGTTGTCTCAGCTTGGCCGTTACCTTGTGGGAAATATGGACTAGAGAAACGATGATCATATGGAGGCGAGCACAGACATTACTGACATGTTGATTTTCAAATGGTGTACCATGATCTATGAAGATGGTGGAGGGTATGCCGAAATGGAAAACAATGTGATAGAGGATGAATTTGGATATCTAGACGCTAGTAGTGAGTGTGAGTGGAATTGGTTCAACCCACTTTGTAAAGTACTCCGTAGCTGTGATTATGTATTTGTGGCCTTTAGAAGATAGGGGAGTAATATTACCAACGAGGTCAAAACCCCAACAAGAGAAGGGCCAAGGAGGTGCAATAGGTCTGAGGTCCTGAGCAGGAGCATGGATCAAATTAGCATGTTGTTGGCAAGGTAGACACTTCTTGATGAACTCACAAGCATCATGTTCCATTGTAGACCAATAGTAACCTGTGCATAGAAGTTTCTTGGCTAGGACCATGCCACTTGTGTGGGCACCACAGATTCTAGCATGTACCTCTTGTAAAGCCTGGGCAGCCTCATTTTCATCTAAACATCTAGATAGCACGTTGTGATAGCCTTGACAATAAAGGGTATTGGCTATGAGGGTGTAATGGGATGCTCTGCGAATAAAGTTTTGGCATTGGGTTGCAATGAGATGAGGGGATATGATACCATTTTGTAGGTAAGCTTGGATATCGTGGTACCACGGGGACTAAGGACCAACCAAGACACATACACAATTTGATTCATCGTTCTCATAAGCGGGAGCATGAAGTTGCTCAACTAAGAATTCATATTGCGTAGATTCGTGAGGAATCTCTGGGAGGGAGCCAATTATAGCCATTTCATCAACAACCTTGTTTTGTAAGCATGGTACATGTGTTATCTATAAGTGGAGGAAGTGTTCTTCCATTTTATCAACCATCTGCTTAAATGGCATCAATTTGTTGTCTTTGGTTTGATACTCATCTAGGACTTGTTTGATGATGAATTGGGAGTCACCAAAGACATGTATATTTGTGATGTTCCATTCTAATGCCATGCGGAGTCCTGTGATTAGTGCCTCATATTCTGCAATGTTGTTTGTGCAGGGAAATCCCAATTTGAATGACATAGGGATGTAGTCACCTTAAGGTGTGACAAAAAGTATTCCTGCCCCTGCACCATGAGCTGTGTAGGACCCATCAAAGTAGAGTTGCCAAGTTGGTTTTTCTTCTATCATGTATAAATGCTTATCTGGAAATTCTATGACCAAAGAATAAGCATCTACCAATGGCGCTTCTGCTAGCTGGTCAGCGATGACTTGCCCTTTAATGGATTTTCTGACCACATATTGGATATCAAACTCGCTTAGCAACATAACCCATTTTGTCATTCGACCTATGAGAGTAGTCCTCGAGAGTAGGTACTTGAGAGGATCCACCTTTGAAATGAGCTTGGTTTTATCACTAAGCATATAGTGGCAAAGTTTTTGAGTGGCGAAGACCACTGTCAGACATGGTTTTTCCATAGGAGAATAATTGAGCTCATAACCCATGAAGGTTCGACTGATATAATAAATAGCTCTTTCTTTGCCTTCATCATCCAATTGAGCAAGGAGTGCCCCCAGTGCTATGGTAGTAGCAGAAATGTATAGGATGAGTGGTCAACCAGGTATAGGTGGTACAAAGATGGGTGGATTAGCCAAGTATTCTTTGATTTTGTTGAAACTCTTCTGACACTGAGGATCCCACTTGAATGCGTTATCCTTTTGTAGGAGATGAGTGAATGGTTGGCACTTGTCTGCTAGTTGAGAAATGAAAAGGCACACAGATTGTAGCTTTCCTTGGAGGCTGCGTAGTTGTCAGAGTGTTTTTGGTGGAGGCATCTCTATGATAGCTTGCACTTTCTTTGGATCAATTTCTATGCCTCGTCTGGATACAATGAACCCCAAGAGTTTGCCTAATGTGACCCCAAAGACACATTTCTTAGGGTTGAGCATTAAGTAGTAGTGTCCAATTCTATTGAAGATGCATTCCAGAACATCTAGGTGATCTTCCCTTTTTACTGATTTTTCCAAGATATTGTCCACATAGTCTTCAAGAATTTTGTGAATCATGTCATGAAAAATGACAGTCATGGCTCTTTGATAGGTTGCCCCAACGTTCTTTAAGCCAAAAGGAATCATGTTATAGCAGAAGGTGCCCCAAGAGGTTGTGAATGTTGTCTTATGCTAATCTTCTTCTGCAATGCGGATCTGATTATATCAAGAAAAGCTGTCCATGAGTGACAACATCTCATGTCTTGCTGTGAGATCCACAATCATGTCTATGTTTGGCAATGGGAAATCATCTTTGGGGAATGCCTTATTGAGATCTTTGAAATTTTTACATATCCCGATTGATTTATCAGGCTTAGAAATGGGCACCATGTTAGAAATCTAGTCAGAATAATCAATGGGGCAGATGATCTTGGCTTGGAGTAACTTTTCTAGCTCCACTTTGACAAGTAGTGCCACTTTAGGGTGCATCTTTCTAATCTTTTGCTTGACAAGTTTGATGTTTGGGTTCACCACTAGATGGTGAACCACCAAGTTGGGATCTAACCCCGACATGTGGGAGTAAGACCATGTGAGCTTGTTGATGGATTCCTTTAATAAAGTGACAATATCACTTTCTTCTACTTTAGTTAGAGATGCTACTATGTATGTGATGGCGAGATTCTCTTTGGTACCTAGGTTGATAGGTTTTGCTTCTTCAATGAGGATCGATGATTGTTCAGGCTTGTAATCACAGATTAGAGGAAGAGGAGAATCTTCATCCTCTGGCACCTCAAAGAGGTTTTCACCAGGGGATACGCCCTTTGTTTTTACTATTTTATGATCAGATAGCGCCCCACAGGGGTTTTCGCTAGGGGATCAATTTTTCTCTTTTTTATTTTTGTTTTTTGTTTCATTTTTGCGGCTAAAGTTCTCCTCTTCCCCAAAGTATGCCTTTGAGTCCAGTTTGTAGACATATGCTGAGTCTTTCCCCCAGTCATTACTTTTCTCAATTGCTCCTATGAAGCTTAGGAGTGCGTCCTCACTTTGGAACTTGTCAACGTGTACGACACTTGGTTAGTCTCAGTCTATGAGTTTAGGATGGCGGAGGGGAAGATCAACAAAGAGGATGGAAAGTTGTTGTAGGACAACATTTCCCAGGAAGGTTTCATCGTCAAAAACATTGTCATAAGCTCTCACAACTTTCTCTTCTGAGATATCTTCGATGTCAGCAATTTCGCTCAGGGATGGACAAGAGGCAAAGATGTTTTCATTAGTGTCCCCATTCGTGTTAGAGCCCATGCCAAGGCCTAGGTGCTTTTGTATTCGGGTAGGTATAATAGGATCTTTCATTCCTTGCTCTTCATAACCAAGGCCACCTCCTTGATAGTTCCATTTTTTTGTCACTAGTTTGTGTGTTGCGGGGTACTTATCTTTGAAGTAATTGAGGTGACTTGTGTCCTTGGGTGGTGGATCTTTATATAGCCATTGGTTGATGTTTGGTGTCATTTCCTGGCGAGTCAAAGTACCTTTTGATATAAAAGTGGTAGGACCAAATTGTTGTGCCTTGGTTGTCTCTGATTCTGTCTTGCTTAGATTAGGTTGGTGACCTTGAGTGTGAGGATCAATTGGCAGTGCTCCAACTGCAAAGGCATCAGATAAAGTGTACTCACCATAATCTTTGTTATTGATCTTGACCATGGATAAGGTGGAGGAGAGGATTGTTTCTGGGTCTGAATGGGTTCGGGATGGACTAGTGACAGAGGTGCCAATATCGATCCCGGGACAATGATTGGAATGTGGAAAGGATGTTTCCAACGCATTGCAGTATGCAAAGGGCTTGGGATCTATGTGGATGGTGATCTCAGTGCCATTATATGGGAATTTGATGCACTGATGGTAGGTGGAGGGGATGACTTGCATAGAATGAATCCATGGGTGTCCAAGGAGGATATTGAAGGGAAGCTCAAGATCAACAACATGACATAATGTATGTTGGATAATCGGGCCCACTTGAATGGGCAATGATATGGTGCCTTCAGAAGTATGCTCCAGATTGTCATATGCCTTTATTGTGATGACATCATTTGTTATATCAGCTTTAGTGCAACCCAACTATTTTATGAATTTTAGAGAACACAGATTTAGGGTCGATCTATTATCTATCATGACTCATTTGATGGCAAAATCTTTAACCATGACAACAATACAGAGTGGGAGATTATGATCGGTTTCTTCTGAGGGTACGTCTGTTGGTTTAAAGGAGACCCCACAAGATGCAGATAAGTGCCCGACAAGGTTTTGGAATTCAGTGAGGTTGATGTTGCTGGGAACATGGGATTCTTGCAAGGCTTTATTTAGGATCTCTTGATAAGTGGGTGATGTGCGGAGAAGATCCAGGATGGAAATTTGGGCTGGAGTATTCCCTAGGTGTTCCAAAATGTTGTATTGGGTCCCAGCAGATGGGGTAGGACTGAAACCTACAACTGTTATCCTACCTCTACGAGTGGTGATTGCACATTGGTTATCGACACCCTTGACATGGATGACATTGACGGAGGACTGGACTTGGGATATGCAGCCGATGAGATTATCGTAGTTGATATAGGTATTGGTATAATCTTTTCTGTCAGCGTTTTTTGCTTGTTTACCCTTCCCCTGATCAGAGGATTGAGTAGGATTGCGTAGACCTGTACCTAAAGTGTGTTTAGGGAATGCATTTTGATAAATTTTAAGGCCTACATTTGGCAATGATTGGGAAAGAGAGTCCACTTTGATCTCCTTGTGGTCTATGACATCCTGAATATAGTGTTTTAGCTTCATGCATTTGAGGGTGGTGTGTCCCTTAACATGGTTGTATTCACAGTTCTCATTATCTTTATACCAAGCTGGCTTAGGAGTTGAGTCATCAAATGACCATGTTTTGGGATACATGACTTGGTTAGCTTGGACTAGCTTGCGAAAGATAACATCTATGGGTTCACCCAAAGGGGTAAACACACGTTGTGGCACATTCAAAGTGTGAGGTCTTTGTTGTCCTTGCGGGATTGATATAGAATTTGTCTGATTCATAGGACCTTGATAGTTGTGTTGATATGATGTCCCCGGAGGGGGATAGATAGTCGCGCCTTAAGGGAACATATTTTGCTGGTAAGTTGGTTGGGAATCAATGGGACTGGGCTGTTTATACATGGGAGGAGGTTGAGGGTACATTGGTGGTGCTTGTTGATAAGTCTGGGTAGGTGCATTGGGATTGGCTACCACAACCTGAATGTGTTTGGTGTTAGTGGCTCCATCCGTTACTGCATTCTTATTCTTGTTCCAGTATCGGGATCGATCATTGTTATGTTTGTCAGGCTAGGATTCTTTGTAGTGCTTGATGGCACCCTCTTCTAAAAGACCTCATTCAAGATCCATACCTTTGATTCTGATGTCGTGATAAGTTTGTATATAGTTCGTGCGCATGTGGTAGGCAAGCTTAGGATGAAGGTTGTTAATGAAGATTTTTATAAGGTGTTTCTATGGGGGTTGGTAAGACAACCTTGTAGTAAGCCCTTGCCAGCGCTGAAGATAATCAGCCAGGCTTTCTCCTCCCTTTTGTTTGGAATTGCATAGGTTAAGGAGTGAGAGTTCATTTCAACATTATGTGCGTATTGGGCCACAAACTTTTTAGATAATTCAGCGAAAGTAGAGACTATGCCGTAAGGAATTTTGTAGAACCACTCAAGAGCGGTTCCTCCTAAGCTTTTGGGGAATAGTCTCATGAGGAAATTATCGCTATAGGCCACTTCTTGATAGGCCATGTAGAATTCTTTCATGCGACTCAAAGGATCTCCTTTCCCTTGATATTTATCAAATTTAGGTGTCTCAAAATGCTTAGGGAAGGGTATGGCAGTGATAGATCGATCAAACGAATAAGGGCACACTTCCTCAAACTTGAATGTTTTAGCCTCTGTCCCAACTTTTAGCTCCTTGAGAGCATTCTTCATTTCCTCCCATTCATGATTGATTTGTGGGGGAGGATTGTTAATCATGATTGCATGGTTTCCTTGAACCTGATATGGATTGAATGGTGAATATGGAGGATTTTGTGGGGGATACTATGGTTTTTGGTATGATGGTTGCTGGTCAATGTATACAGGTTGTTGTGGTGGAAGTTGTGGATGAGGGGAATATTGCAGTGGAGGTGGTGTCGGCACTTGATAAGATTGTTACAACTATTGTAAATATGCTTGTATTTGCTGCGACATTGGATAGGTGGGATGAGCTTGTTGCGCACCTATGTAGGATGGAGGATAGGTTTTTTGTAGTGGAATGCCCCCAGTGGGAACATTGAATTACTATGGAGGTGGAATTGTTTGTGATGCAGTGGAAGATGGCATGGATATGTAATTGGTGGAATGAGTTTGTTGTTGTTGCAAGGGTTGGATGAATGGATTAGTAAACTATTACAGTGGTTGTACCATGAGGGGATTTTACCCCTGCATATATGGTTGTGGCTGCTGTGTATTTTGGATGATAGGCTATGCAGCTGCGAAGGGGTTGATTTGTTGCTATTGTGCTTGGGATGTGAATGGGTTGGTGATTTGCTGCTTGGTTGTTGTTGTTGGGATGGTTGCTGAATGGATTGTTTCTACTAAATAGGTTTTTGTTGTTGGATAGGTTGATGTTGCTATTGGATAGGTTGCTATTGTTTTTGGATAGGTTGTTGTTGATGTTGGATAGGTTGTTGTTGATGTTGTTGGATAGGTTGCTGTTGCTGCTGTTGGATAGGTTGTTGTTGCTATTGGGTAGGTTGTTGTTGCTGTTGGATAGGTTTTTTTTTCTTCTATTGGATAGGTGGGATGGGAATTTGAGGTAAGACAAAGGGATTCATGGATGGTTGCGGTATGGGGGGATTTGGGTTGAACAACGTTTGAGGTAGAACTGCTGGAATTTGTTGTGATTACGTTGCTGGTGGAGCGGGAAAAGTGGACCCTTGTGGAAATAAGGGTTGGTTATATGCATTGGTAGGTGGCATGCCTATGGTGAAGAAAGGTAGAATAGGCATGGAAACTTGGGTGCTTTGATGTTGTGAACTGGTTGTAGCACTTTGAATGGGTTGAGTAGGGATGGGTAGAATGGTGGTTTGCTATGTGCTAACTGGTGGTGGTGGAAAGTTTGCAACAAAATGTTGGGATTGCTTGTGAAAGAGGAGTGACTGTGGCTTACGGAGGTGCCTGCATAGTGATAGGGGGTATTTTTTGTGTTTCTGATGTGGCATTAAGAGGTGGGGCTCCCGAGGGTGTTGTGTGCATGATGGAGGGTGGAATGGAGGGATTGACTACTTGCACGATAAGAGTTCCCACTTGTAAGGCTCATTGTAGTGGATCAAAAACTTCATTTCTTGTGGGATGAGGACATTCCCCTAGAAGTTCCATAGGTCATGTGATAAGTGTGGGTATAATCCAAGACGGGAGTTGAAGTCCTTATTGTTGTCTGTCCAAGAGTACCTGATTGCTGTTGCGTCCACTCATGGCATTTACCATGTGGACATGTGCTGGATGGTTGATAAATGTTTCCACGGTACTTAGAGTGGGAGTTTCATTAGTGTATACCCAAATATGCTCAATTTGATCATTGGGCTGAGGCACATAAGTAACCATGGCATTGGTGTTGTCAGTTGTAGGATTAGATGAGCTAGCGACAAGATTAGGATTCATGATCTTCCTCTTCTTAGTGGCTCGTGTGATAGGTGGCATGAAATGACTATCCTAAGGGGATATGAGATGCAACATGTACACAAGGATGCACCTAGGAAACTAAGGATGATGATATTAGGATTAGGATGTGTTTAGGATGATGGATGTGCTTCTATAGATTAAGGATGACTTGATATATGCAAGGACCAAGGGTTACTTTTGCTAGTGTAGGATCAAGTGGATATGATTGTCTACCTAAGACAGACTTGTGGTCTTTAGCGGATGAGATTCTTTGTTAATGAGAACCAATGTTTTGATCAAGGTGATGAGGTTGCAAAAGACAAAGGAGATAATCCTAAACAATGCTTAGTTTAAGGACATTCAAGGATGGGGTTTGATTAAGATGTAGGTTTTTAGCATCTCAAAAGGGTATGCAATACCAAGCGAGGGGTGTGATCAAGGATGCTTTGGATGATACTAGGATGATTAGGATTGATTTGATTAATGCAGGATCATGCTAGGATGAGTGTGTGATGTGTTCTTAAAGATGACAACCTAAGGAAGGTCCTAAAATGCAAGCTAAGTGAGCTTAAGAAGAGGAGGAACTTTCATTTGTTGCGGTAAACCAACTAGTCATATTGTTCAAATCCAACAAAAGTAGAGTTTAGATGATATTTGCCCATGAAACGAGAAACCTTTTTGTTGTAGATCACTTTGTCAAATTCTTCTCATTTATGAATCTCTTGTTTGATGAAATCTATGATGTGTTGGTATTTGGTAGCTTCTCAGGTTGTGTTTCTTTGTTCTCTTTGCATGGGTGGTAACAAAGTTTTCACCTTCTTATGTTTCTTGGAATTGGTCATGTCCTATAAACATATCTGATCTTGGATGAATAGTTGGAGGTTTTAGGACATATCTCATAAAAGACTGAATTCTTTGCAAAAGGATG
Organism: Thuja plicata; assembly: GCA_018584345.1. Classification (NCBI taxonomy): domain Eukaryota; kingdom Viridiplantae; phylum Streptophyta; class Pinopsida; order Cupressales; family Cupressaceae; genus Thuja; species Thuja plicata. The sequence goes on along the minus strand of MU226913.1, from coordinate 423,856 downwards.
TTGTCTTGATAATCTGGCAAAAATTTGATCTTGTTCTGATTTTCAATAGATTTGTTCTATGGAAAGAACCAATTTCAACATAGTCAAACTGGAAAATAACAAGCATGCATTTGAAAACAATTCGACAAGGGACAAAGCAACCTTGAAGGATACAAGCACGTGACAAATTTGAATTTTGGATATTCTGTCTGTGTTTTGGATTTGTCAATGTTTTTCAAGCACTTCAAGCACAAAATCTACCTAAGGATTGGCGTAGCATGAAAATACTTTCTCGTAAGCTTAGACACACATAAAAGAGCTAATCAGAATATGGCCATCACCAAGCATGCAATGGCTCTAGTCATGATGTCATATTATTCGGTTCCAAATGCTCAGGGTGGTAGAAATGTACAAGTGATTTTTGGGAAGTTACTATCTTCCTTGCACAAGCATTATCACCTTTCGAGGGTGTTCCGGGTAGCTTCTAAGCCTAGAGTGTTTAGTAAGGTTCTCTATTTGATTGTATCCTCTATGTCTGCATAAGCACGATTCAGGCATATAGACCCATAGAGCGTCTCCATAAAAGTGGTCACGTAAACATGATTGAGACCGCGAGGCCGCACTTAAGTTAGACGAGAGCTGAGTATAAGCTCAAATGCCATTCGACTCTTGAGGCTTTAACCCCAAAGAGTAAATTTGATTAACGTGAGTTAGAGTGGTGTGGCTTACACCTTGTTCTCATGTTGGTCATTTCCAGGAGAGATTTTCCTCAACCAGCAGGCCCATCTAAAGGATTCAATGTAACTTGGATTGGCGACAAAAAGGAGTCTGGATTTTTTATTCTCCCACAAGGGGAAAAGAGCATACTCTCTTATCCAGTATCATTTTCTCCACAAGTATGCAAGACAAATTTTTTTCTTTTCCAAATGATTTAATTGTTCAACTCTAAGTACGTGTGTCTAGGTTTTTGATCTTCCCAAAAGGGAAGAGAGCATAATCCCCTAACACTCACTTAGGATTAGACAAGAAAATCTAACTAATTAGTCTATGTGCCTAAAAAAGACTAACACAAACACAATCATTTGGTCGATTTTGATATGAGGCAACCTACAAGACAAATGTGAGTAGTTTCAAAGTTATGTCTTTGACAAGCGGCGCTGCAAGACAACTGATTAGTAGTTTTTAAACTTAGTCTTTGACAAGTGTTGGAAACACAAAAACCATTAGACAATTGTTAACAAATGATTAAACCAATTTTGACAGAGCACAGACGCCGATTCAGGGCGCAGACGCTGATTCTTGTTTTAGCCAAAAAAGTTACAGAGCGCAGAAAACATGCTAAAAACACAGAAAATTAGAAAGTGGCTATACCAGTCGAAGACGCCAATTTGTAGAACGCAGACGCGGGTACGTGCAGACTCCAGTTTGTGAATCGCAGATGTTGGTTCATGAACCAGCGTTTACACAGATGCTGCTATAACTGCCATCACAAAAAGACAACAAGAGACACCAAACAAAGTTAATTTTTCTCCTGTCTAGTCTTTAATCAGATCAAATTTAGCCATTTCAAACTTTCCAAACATTAAAAAAAGCTAGTGTGTTTTTAAGAAACCATCATGATTTGTTCACTTTAATGAATTTTTAGCATTATAAGACCGTGTGAAAGTGCATCTCTGATAAAAAAATAGAATGCAAAAACATTAAAAGCAGTGAAAAAGACAGTGAATCTCAAAAACTGAAAAGTTAAGTTTGGAAAGTCTGAAATTAACAATGCCAGGCGTAAATGATAGTTTAGGTTGCAGATGTTGGTTCAGTGTGGATGCCGAATGATAGTTCAGTGAGAACTGACATTTTTGCTGACGCCTCTGCGTGAAACACAGACGCTGAGCCGTGTTCTGGGCAAAATTTGAGGGAAACAATACTAGAAGTTAGAAGAATTTAGGGATGTGGGTCCCACCGAGCTTGCTAGAATGTGTACGGTGAATTCTTCAATCTGTTGGGAGCAAGCTCAAACATAAAAATGTTAGTGGGTTAGCACATAAATCATTTCAAGATCACATGAAAGAGCAAGCAAGCAACAAAGGACTCAACATAACATTAGATTGAGATAAAAATAAGTAACAATGCACCCTATTTTACTCATTTTGATTTGCTCTTCTTGATAGGATGTAGGTGTGCTCTCTCAAACACACAAGAATGCAATGGATCCCAATGCAAATCTAAGATTGACAAAATGAAAGAATTCAAGAACTAGTATAAGGAACTAGTCTCAAATATTTCAAAAGGATGATATTCTAAACTAGTTATGAAGATGATATGCATATACTAGATGAAAACTAAGATTCACTCACCGATTTAAAGCCTAGCATGTGATATCTATGTGAATTAAGCATAAAAAGACTAAGAGCATATTGAAAACATGAAATCTAGATCTATGCTAACATAATAACAATGCAAATATGAGAGATGGAAAATGAAGAGGAGAAGACCTCTATTTATAGAGTTTTTGGAGAGAGGAAGAGGCTTTGATGAAGTAGCACCTATGTGGAATCCACATAAGAGCCACATAAGGGACACATAGACTTGAAAAGATGGCCAATTTTGAGTCAAAATTGGCATTTAATATTGAGTAGCTCAATATTTCCAAGTGGGAGACGAAGTTGTAAGAAGAAATTAAAGAGGAATGGGTGCCCATTTTGGAGAGAATTTCCCCATGTGGGTGAGCATTCCATTAGCCTTAAAAAGGTTAGGAATCACCCATTAAGCATGATTAAAGGATAGTTGGGTGGGGAAGTATACTTAGTAAATGAGGTGATGGGAGTAGAGTAGGAGTAGGGTAGGCTTTAGGGTAGGATTAATAGGTTCCTAGCTAGGGTTTTAGATTATAATCCAAATTGAATTTGAATAAATCATGCTTTAGAAGAATTAGGAATATGGAGGATTTAATAAATGTAAATTTATTAAAAAGGAGATTTTATGAGACAAATGTATTTAAATGAAATACATTAGAATAATATTTAAGCTATTGATGAATATTAGCAAATGAAACTATTTAAATTAAATAGTTAGAGGAATAAGAGGGAAAATAATATTAATATTTTTTGACATCTACACTTGATACTAAATATGTGTTGCCCACAGGAGCACCAACAGTTGAACAAATGAGAGAGAAGCATGAGCACAATTGCATGATGATAGAGCTAGCTCCCTTACTCTCTGATGCTGAATTTGAAGATGTCAAAATCTGCAAGACTGCAAACCAGATGTGGGACAAATTGATGCTTGTACATGGTGGTGACAAGAATGTTTTGTGAGCCAAGGCAGAAAGCCTTAGAGGAAAGTTTGATGATCTCAAAATGAAAGAAGGTGAAAACATCACACAGTACAACACAAAAATCAAAGAGGTAGTCAATTCTATCCGAGGAGTTGGAGGTGTACTAGAAGAAGATATAGTGGTAAGTAAAATTCTAAGAACCTTACTTCCTACTTATGCTATTAGAGTATATGCCATTCAAGAAATGAGAGCAGTAGAAAATAACAGTGTTACTCTAGATAGTTTGATTGGAAGACTGATTTCATTTGAGATGAATAACTTTGATAATAGTGTCTTACCAAACATAGAGTTTGCATTCAAATATTCTTTGAGAATAAGTAAATTAAGTCATAAACACACTATGAGAAAAGATAGTGATAGTGAAAGTGAAGAAGAAGATCTTGATGAAATTGAAGCACTTATGGCTATAAGAATGCAGAGAGGCAAAGGTAAATTACCACTTGTTTGTTTTAATTGTAAAGAGATTGGACACTTTGCTGCAAGATGTCCTAACAAAAGAAAAGATGACAGAAGTAATGACAGATCATTTGAAAAGAAGTTTGACAAAGGTGATTACAGAAGCTACTGAAAATCAGAAAGAAGAGATACCCAAGACTACAAGGACAAAGGAAAGAAGGCCAATTACCTAGCAAAATGAAAAGATGATGATACTAACACCGAATCTGATGAAGACATCGAGATGGTGTTTGTGGTAGTAAAAGATGATTAAGATGATGACGAAGAAAGGTATGTAGAAACTGCACTCATATCTAAAGTTAGTAAAAATGATGTCTGGATCATAGATAGTGGCTACACTCACCATATTAGTGGTCACAAGAAAAATTTTGAAACTTTTGAATACTATAAAGGTGGTTTAGTAAGAATGGGTAATGACACACCTTGTCCAGTTGAAGGTAGAGGAACTATAATTTTGAATAACCAGATAACATATGAAAATGATTATTGGGTAAATGGATTGAATTATAATCTATTGAGTGTTTCTTAGTTGAATAATTCAGGTCATAGAGTAGCATTTGAAAATAAGAAGGCAAATATCTTCAATAAATCAGGAAATCTGATCGGTACCGGTGAGCAGACAAAAGGTAACTTATTCTATCTTAATGATACTGACACCACTTTCTTAATAGATAGAAACAAAGACATATTGTTGTGGCACAAAAGATTGTGTCATGTGAACTTTGAAAACATGATAAAGATTAGCAAAAAGAGAAATGTAAGAGGCTTACCGACGATGACCAAGCCCGACAATATCATGCGTAAGAATTGTCAAAAAGGTAAGATGACAGAGTCTAGTTTCAAAAGAAAAACCCATACATCTGATGCCATTCTAGAATTAGTTCATACTGACCTATGTGGACCTATGAGGACAAAGAGTTATTATGGAGATAGATACTTTATTCTCTTTGTTGATGATTACTCTAGAATGATGACAGTCATGTTTATAAAAGATTAATCAGAAGCATTTAATATGTTTAAATGGTACAAAGCTATGGTTGAGAAACAAAGTGGTAAAGAATTAAAATGCTTAAGATTAGGTAGAGGATGGGAATTTATTTCAGATGAATTCACTAACTTTTGTAATGAGCATGGAATCAAAAGACAGGTTTCTGCACCAAGAACACCACAACAAAATGAAATTGCTGAAAGAAGAAATAGATCCATAGTTGATTGTGCAAGGACACTAATGATAGAGAAAGGCATCACCCAAATCTTCTAGAGAGAAGCTGTTAGTACTACTGTCTACACATTGAACATAGTACAATTCAAGAAAGACACCAAAAAGACATCTTTTGAGCTTTGGTATCCATATACACACCCAATGTAAGTTATTTCAAAAAATTTGGCAATTAATGTTATATCTTAAAGGATGATAGAAATGGAAAACTTGACTCCAAGAGTGATGGAGGAATCTTTCTAGGGTATTCCACCAAGAGAAAGACTTATAAATGTCTCAATAAGGCCTCTAACAAAATTGTTGAAAGTGCAAATGTAAAGATAGATGAATATGCAGAGAAGAATGAAAAGGAAAACACTAAAGAACCAGAGGACTACAATAGGTTTGCTTACAATGAGGAACCTGACACTCTACCTGACCAATAATGTAGAGCTCCTGAGTAATAGATCATTGCACCCAAGCATCAGGCTGCAAATACCGATGATCAGGATATTGCTCAAAATGATGGAGAGAAGAATGAAGGACAAAATGATGATCAAGTTGATAGAAAAAGAGTTGAACCTATACTTACAAGGTATGTCAAAAGGAACCATCCACAGAAGTAGATCATTGGAGACAAGAAGGATGGTATAAGAACCAGAAGTAGGTCTCTAAATACAAGATGTCTTATTTGTGATTAGGAGCCAAAATCTGTCAATGCTGCACTAGATAATGATGAATGGATAAGTGCTATGAATGAAGAGATTGAGTAGATAGAGAAAAAAAAGACATGGACACTTGTACCGAGACTAGATGACAAGAATGTCATTGGTACAAAATGGATATTCAGGAATAAACTGAATGAGAATGGAGAAGTCACCAAAAATAAAGCAAGACTAGTATGCAAGGGGTATGCACAAGAAGAAGGGATTGACTATGGAGAGACCTTTGCACCTATTCCTAGGATAGAAGGAGTGAGAATATTACTTGCTTATGCTGCATGTAAAGGATTCAAGGTATACCAAATGGATGTCAAGTCTGCAATCCTAAATGGAATGCATGAAGAAGAGGTATACATTGAATAGATAGAAGGGTTTGTTGATCCAGACAAGAGGGACATGGTATGTAGACTACACAAAGCCATGTATGGATTGAAACAAGCACCCTGAGCCTCATATGAAAGACTTCATTCCCATCTTATAAGTATTGGATTTGTAAGAACTAATGAAAACAATAATCTTTATTTGAAGGAAGATACTGACGCTAAAATTTTGATTGCTGAGATATTTTTTGATGACATCATATTTGGAGGCAATGATATGCTATGCAATTCATTTGCAAATGAAATGAGCAAAGATTTTGAGATGTCTATGTTTGGAGAGATCAAGTTCTTTCTTGGTCTATAGATCATGCAAAAAGATGAAGGTATTTTCATTACACAATCCAAATACATCAAGGAAGTACTGAAAATATTCAAGATGGAAGAGTCCAAATGAGTTGGAACACCAATGGCAACTGGATGTAAGCTAAAAAAGGAGGAAAAGTCATCAGAGGTAAATCAAACTTTGTACAGATCAATGATTGGAAAAATCATGTATGTTGTACATACTAGACGAGATATTGCACATGCAGTAGGAATAGTTGCAAGATTTTTTGCTAATCCCAGGATTCACATGTGACTGCTATGAAAATAATCCTAAGATATCTGAAGAATACCGAGGAATATGGCTTATGGTATAGAAGAGAAGCAAAACTTGAACTTAAGGTCTTTACCGACACTGATAGGGATGGAAATGTTGATGACCGAAAGAGAACAACTGGAGGAGAATTATTTATGTGTGATAGACTTGTCACATGGATCAACAAGAAGCAAGGATGCATTTCTCAGTCTACTACAAAAGTAGAGTATGTTGTTGCTGCTGCAAACTGCTCAAATATTGCATGGATGCAAAGTGTGAAACCTCGCAATCCTGTTGAAACATGGAAACGTTCCCGCTACTGTGAATGGGAACTCATCTTCAGATCATAGGCCGGCTACCTCCTTGTGATCACCTAAACTATTTATTGAAGAGGAAAAGGGGTAGAAGGATGTGTTGAAAAAACAACTAAACTACTGAGGTGATTCACTGAAATTTGATGTTGCAGCAAAAACTTTAAGATAAATAGATATGTGAAACACAATTATCAACTTGATAAATTCTACAATAAAGATCTAATGAAAGGTTACTTAACCAGCAATAAAGAGGAAAACACTAATGTTTTCATAGTTTAATCACTTAAATCAGTGGCAACACAATCATAACAATCAAACTATTACACAAAAGATAGCTGAAAAAGGTATCAGAACTCTATATAAATCTCCAAGGATCTGCTACAAACTGCCTCCTTACAATGATGCCTACTTTTTGGAATGTGCAAAAGAGGTAAAAAAGAAGAAGGTCTTGAATAATGAGGTAAAAGCACAAGATATAGCCATAAGATCTCAATGGGTCGAATGCATGCAAAAACTCCTAAAAAAAAAGGCCTCAAACTACAAAAAACTAAAGTATAACTGCTGAAAGAGCCCCTCCAAGCCAAGTGTTACTGAAAATCAACTCAAACTGCTCCTCCAACTGCTCCTGAACTCCCAAAATCATGCAAAAATGTGAGGAGGTCGGATAGTAGGAGAAATCCTACAAAAAGAGGGCCATAACTGCATGAAATGTGCCCAAACTGCTCCCCAACAACCCCTCAACTAATGACAACTCCCAAGTAACTCCAACAAGGCCCCAAAATGCTATAAACAGGTCTTCAACTATCCCAAGAACTGATAATGAATAGAAAAACTCCCAAGAACAAGTATGAGATGACAAGTGACCAATTGATAGTAACTCTCACAAAGTGCCACTCTACCTAAGGCTTGACTCTAGACAAAACTTCCTATTGCACCTTAGAATAATTAATAACATTGCCTTATAACTGTGACAAATATTATTATTATCAACAGTGACGATGTGCAAGACCCTTATAAAACCTTTATTTATTTATTTAATTAATTATTAATCAATGATGTTTGGTATATTTTATATTTTAAAATGAATAGTACAATGTTCTTTTTTTAAAATATTGAATATATTAAATACGATTGATTACATTTAATTAATTAATTAAATAAAGACTCTAAGAAAAATATATTTGTTTATTAAATAATAATTATAATCAAAGATATTTAATTCAATATTAGATAACTTGATCTATTTTTAAAAAAATAGATATCTTCTACTATAACTATTATTTAATAAACAAATATCTTACTAGGAACTATTGCAAATTTATTAATTAAACTCATCATGTTAATCGTATATTATAAATACTATTTTTACTTTAATATTTAATATATTAACACTAGTAGAAGTCTTACTTAATATTTTTGATATTAAAAATGAAATTAATATTTATAATATATGTTTAATATAATGAATAAACTAAATAAATAAACTATAACTACTTTTATATAATATACATTATACTATATGTATAATCTATATTTAATAAATATCATTTATTAAATATAAATTACCCATAAAGTATAATATACATTATATAAAAGAAAACTAAAGTGAAACATAAACCATACTGCTCGAATGCAAAGCTAGAGAGAAAGAAAAGGATAAAATCCTTACCATTTACGAAAATCAACTTGTTTTAAAATAAGTTTGAAATCCGTTGAATGATAAGGCATCTAAACCTAAAAACAACTCATTCTCACTTTTGTCTTTGGGAGTTTTTCCTATCCGCCGCCAACGGATGAGGGTTTCAAAGGAAAAATACTGCTCTGCTGCCGCCAAGAATTTTTGATGAGGCTTTGCTGGTGGTCTGTTGGAGTTACTTGTTGTCGCCATGGAATGGAAGTCTCTTTTGCTGGCTGGAAATGTTTGGTGACTTATTGTTTAAAGCTACCACTTCACTTTGGGGTTTTAAAAAAAAAAAGGAAAACACTGAAACTGCTGTTGTTATCTTATGCCACCATAGCTGTTGAAGCTTTCTTCTTTCCTGTGGCTTCTTCTTCCTCTCTGTGATTCGACCCTTCATAGTTGATACTACTCTGTCTTTTGCTATTAGACACATCTCTTCATTTTCAAAGCTATCATCATGGTTGCTGGCTTTGGAATTTGACCCTTCATAGTTGATGCTGCTCTGTCTTTTGCTATTAGACATATCTCTTCATTTTCAAAGCTATCATCATGGTTGCTGACTTTGGAATTCTTAGCTTCTTCAGGTAAGTTCCATTTCGATGTATATTCTTTATTTTGAAGAAACAGGTAGTCACCAATTGCTGTTTCTATTTCGTTTCAGCACTCCTCAAATTTTTCCCTTTTCCATCGATGCCCTAGAAGATAGTTTCCCTTTTAACAAAGGGTTTTAGTGGAATTTCACACCTGAGTTGGGTATGCTTCCTTTCAGGATTTATTGCTTTCTGTTTAACAGGAAAAACCCCTTCTTCATCCCTGCTGTAAGAATATCTGCATATGGCTTTATTTCTGTCTCTGTAATGTTGTTTTTCTTTTAATGGCATATATGAAAAGAAAGCATAAGTGATTTCCTCCTTGAATATCATACCGACTGGCTACAACAGCACCCTGTATAAATAGCTTTATTAAAAATCTGTGAACTCTTGACTGTAACTATGACATCAAATTGGGTCTTACTACCTACAAATATGTGATTCTTTTGCAACTCTCTGTTATTTATCTTTAGCATTTGAATAAAATAGTAATGTACTTTTAGATACATATGCTCATTTCATTAACAAAAATCACCTTTCATAGGTGTGCCCTTAATGTTTAAAGAATTAGCTGTCCTGTTCCTGAAACAACTGTAGTCCATACACTCTAATGAAAGATTCCTATGATCTGGACATTTAATATCTTAAACTCAATTTTCTGCTTGAACTTGGCCTATATCAAAACATCATACGATTGTTTCCATCCATTTGGTAATTGATAACATAATGCATGCCCTGAGTGCAAAATCTGAACGTTTCTTTGGCACCAGACTAATGCAAAACACCTAACTTTTCCTTTAAAACTGAAACAACAGCTTCATAATTTCTAGATCTTCCATAAATGATGATACCTTCATGACTTCAGTCAAAAATCAGATTATAACTCTTCCTTTATTGGGCTGAAAATGATAGTAACCTGCTTTTTTTTTTTAATATTCTTGCACGACCACACCACTACTTGTAAGACGAACTTTACTTATCCATTGCTGAACAATATGCCCTCTCTGGATTGACATTGAACTTGGACATGTTGACTGCAAATATTTATAAGTTATGGATCATTCTGAGCATTGATATTATGATAGATTGGTTCTTTTAAAACAACATACTTCTCTGGTACTTTGTTTCGATCTGATGATTATAGTCTCTCCTTTTCTTTTAGAACATTTTGTCAATTTTTGACGTAGAGATCTCCCTTCATGACATGAAATATCAATGCTGTTATATACTAAGATTTAAAATAGGTAATGAAATTGTATCATTCAGGCTCGCCAACCTTATTGAGTTCTGAAGGTTTGATGTACCACCATGCTGAGTGTTATTTATCTTTCTTCCTCTGTTGGAGATTGCTAGATAAACCTGTGAACACCTGTTATATTTAAACCTCTCCATTTTTTGATTTTTGTAACCTTTCACGAATCTACTAACATCATGCGACAACACTATGCATCTGTCTAGTGGCAACTTGAATGAATTTCTTGGCCTCTTTTCTTGTAGTATACATAGCTCTCTTCTACAACATGAAATGATTGTGATATATTTTCAGATTCTGATATCAGAATGAATGCTGCCTTTTAATTAGGACTGCTCAGATGATGCTTCCTTATTAGCATGATGCCTTTCTTTAATGCATGTATGACACAGAAAATATTACTCACTACACTTGTACTGGACACCGCAACCTGAAAATCTGAATATCTACTTAGTCTTACTCGTGGGAAAGTAAGCTTGCTGTATGAAATCATGACTGTTTCAATTATGCATTACTTCGTTTGATTCTGAGCTGCATGATTGTCTTTTCTGTTACATTGTAGCATGATAACAACTTTTTTGAAATGCTATCCAAAAATAGATCTCTCTTGCTAGTATGATAATTTCCCCATGTATTGGTGTACCTGTCACAATCCTTTGAAGCATCTGTCTCTTTTGGAATCACATCACTATTGTGTTGAGATCTGCTTGCACCATATAATATTATTGAAACTTGCTTGGCATCCTCTGATAATGCTGCCCCCTTTTTGTTTTGATGTTCATTCATCTTTTGAACATTTTTTGTCCTACTATCTCTTCTAAAAGACAACTTGAGTTGTTGCTTCATATGCTTAATTTTGGCATGCCATACATCTTCGAATGCAAATCTGATATGTATATGACAACCAGTCTTTTTGCAAAACAATATTCTGTAGCAGAGTAGGAAAAATACCTCTTTCAGCAATCTTGTAGCAATTTTATCAACTATAGGAACTCTAAAAGTTCTGAAATGAAATGAAACCTCCTGTAGTACTGAATGATTTAATTTAGGGACTGAAAGGTTTCATAACAGAATGTCATGTCCCTTCAACAACCAGTCTCCTACAACATCATTAATTTAGTTGGAAGGTCCCATACTTATAACGTATGTATGCCCCCTCTACAACCTCCTTAACTAGTCTTCAAGTCTTCGCTTCTCCATTACTTCAGTTGGAAGGTTTCATGCACGTAGTGACTGCATGTCCCTTCGACAACCTACTTACTCTTCATACCTGTCCCTGAACATGAAGCAAACAACATTAATCAAAACACCTTTCTCTTTTCTGATTTCTCCTGAATATGCTTTTCTGTATTGTTGTCTTGCATTTTTGTTAATGAATAGAGATCATCACAATAGAATAAGAGTTAGTTTTTCTCCATTGCTCAGTTCATCTGAACTGACCCCTCCCTCTTTTCTTCCTTTTTTGCAGGTGAATCATTGATGCGAGTCTAGAAATGTGATTACCCCAGCACGCAACAACATTCAGAACCACATCAACAAAATCAGGCAATGGGGGGCCTAACCCTTAGCCCTCTTGCATTGATTTTTCTTTTTATTTATGAAAATGAAAACAACTCTTGTATTTCTTTGCATTTCTGATTTTGACATGCATGCTTGCATTATCCTAAAACCATGGGCTATGTAGTTGCTGTTTTAAGAAAAATGTATTTCATTTGAATATCTTTTAATGAAAAGATCCTTTGTTGATAATTAAAACACATTTTCAGTTTCTTCTGTTTTAAAAGCAACCACTGCTTGTGTGGCTAATTTAAATGCTGTTCTTTTGCTTTCAACTGTAAATTTGAACAACACCTATACTTTATAAAAGAAATCTGCATTTTTGATAACTTAGGGCAGCAACTTTAGTTTTTAAAACATGATAACATATTTAACATTCAAACCAGTCATCCCTTAAACTCAAAATAATCCTTATTTCACCAGAAATATCAGGGCTGAAAACAACCCTACCAATTTGAACCGCATAGTGAAAATATGGTAACATTTTGGCGACCTCTCAGGGGTGTTTGCCTACAAAACAGTATATAACCAGTAGCCTTGCATAATCCATTGGGCATAGAGTCTTTCTCCAAACTTGAAAACTGAAAACCTCTCCAAACTGAAAAACAAAACACTGCTGCAAACTGAAACTAAATAGAAACCAGATGTATTACTGTTGTGCTGTAGTGTTCCTATGTGGATGAAATGCTTGTGATATGGGGCAGAAAAAAAGATTTCATGCCCTGTATGATAAGTATTTTCTTCATGTAGGAATGGTGCAGTACAACAGTGCTTTTCTTGATTCCTTCTACCACACAACTGAAAACTGAAAACATAAAGGCAGAATGATCTTGAACAGCCACTTGGATTGCACAATGAATGTGTGAACATGATGCTTTATGATATGAGACAGCAAAATCTATCCATGCCTCATGTGATGAGCATGATGTTCATGCATTTTTTGCGTGATTGATCTTGCTATTTCTGCTCACTCTAATCTTTAAGACTGCAAAGCAAACTAACTGTTACTAACTATGTGCCAAGCACTTATTCAAATTAACTCACCTCAAAAGCAACACTTGAGGTGGATCCCATTAACTGGGATTGGAAATTCTTCTCCTTGCATATTGGAGAGCTGAAAGGCATTGTGTGCCTTGCATCCTATAATTATAAATGGGCCATTCCAAATGGCATCAAACTTTGAATGTTTACCAGGTCTACTCTTCAGCTCATCCCATTTGAGCACCAAATCACCTTCTGTAAAGACTTGCAAAAAATTTCCTGTCAAATGTCTTCTTCATTTGATCATGTTGTTTCTCCAAATTTTGAAAAGATTCCTTCCTTATCTCTTCCAACTCTATCAATTCAGCGAGCCTTACCTCCATAGGCTGCTAGTCCATCAGGTCCATCTCCTTAATCAAACTCAAACTGGGTAATTCAACTGAAATTGGCAATCTTGCCTCTCTTCCATAAACCAGCGTGTAAGGTGAATTCCCTATTGAGCACTTTGGGGTAATCCTATCAGCCCATAAATCTTGTTTCAGCTTGCTGTTCCAAACTCTTTGATTATCCTCAATAGTCCTCTTAATAATGCGAATCATATTTTTATTTGTTGATTCAGCTTGTCCATTACCCTATGTGTAATAATTGGATGAGGTACTAAGATAAACATTATTTCTTATTGCCCAATCAGTAATTCTTGCACCTAAAAAGGCCAAAGTGTTATCGGAAACAATGGATTCAGGTGTTCCAAACCTTGCAAACAGATCTTCATAAAAATTCAAAACTGAAGTCTCGTTTGCACCCTTCAATGCAACAGCTTTAGTCCACTTTGTAAAGTAATTTGTTGTTGTTAGAATACACTTATACCTTGAACTTGACAAAGGGTTAATGGGACCAATAAAATCCAGTCCCCACTTAATAAAGGTTGTTCAACCTGAATGGGATTCAGAGGTAAAGCTGCTAATCTTTGTTTATTTGCAAAAACAACACATTTTAGACACTTCCTCACCCATGTGAAGGCGTCCTTAAACAAATTTGGCCAAAAATAACCAGCCTTCATTAGTTTTAGTGTTGTAGTCCTTGCAGCAAAATGACCACCAGCTGGTCCATCATGAAACTTTTCTAGAATCCTCTTTGTTTGATCTTCATTAATGCATCTCAGCAACACACCATTGTAATCCCTCCTAAATAGTATATTATCAATTTCAACATAAGGAATAGCATGTAATCTGAAATACCTTATTTGAGAGCTGCTCAAACCATGAGGTCATTCACCAGTGTGAAGATAGTGTTGTATTTGCTCCATCCAATCCATGATAACTGCTGGTTGGATCCTCTGATCTGCATTATCATGGGTAAGTATAGAATTACCTTGATGTTGATGAATGTCCTTATTATTTGTAGCAAGCTTCTCACACATTCCTTTCCCTCTTACAAGCTTTGTGACCTTGATTTCTACATCATACTCCATCACACGGGTTATCCATCTAGCCCTTTTATCATTTAAATCTTTGTTCAACAGAAAGTCTTTCACACTTGGATGGGCAACCATCAGATGAACCTTATTGCTTGCAATTAGAGGCTTGAATTTTTTAAGGCTTCTTATGACAGTAAGAACACGCTTTTCAATAAAAGTATAACACTATTCGTAACCCTCCAATCCTTGGCTGAAAAAAGAAACAAGCTGCTCTTGCCCTTCTGCATTTTGCTGTACCAACATTATTGAGATTGATTCATCAGCCCCAAAAGCATACAAAATAAAATATTTCTCAAAATTGGGGTTAATCAATGTGGGAGCACTCGATATTTCCTCCTTTACCTCTTCAAAGCTGAGATTGCCCTCTTTAGTCCAGGTGAAGTTCACATTCTTTTTAAGCATTGCTGTCATAGGCTTCAAAACAGCAGCAACGTTTGAAATAAACCTTCTCAAAAAATTGATCCTTCCAAGGAAACTTTGCAGCCCCTTTTTGTGAGATGGTAATTACAATGCCAAGATGGCACTTACCCTTTCAGGGTCAATGGTGGTACCATACTTGGACGTAATGTGACCCAATAGTTTGCCTTCGTGTACAATGAAGATACACTTTTTGGGATTCAAGGAAACACCAAGTTCTCTACATCTTTCAAATATCAGCCTTAAATGCTTGAAATATTGTTTTGAATCTTTTGAGAATATAGTAATGTCATCTAAATAAACAAGTACAAACCTATTTATGAGTCCATGGAAAGCCATCTCCATCACTTTCTGAAAGGTAGCCCCAACATTTGACAATCTGAATGACATCTTTTTGTAAGCCATTGTTCCCCACTTGGTTGTGAAGGTTGTTTTGAACTGGTCTTCCTCTTTGACCATAATTTGATTATATCCGCTAAAACCATCTAGCAAAGAGAAACGATCAGAACCTAAAACAAATTGTAAAATCTGCTCCATGGAGGGTAGCGGGTGATGATCCTTCAATGAAACACGATTCAGGTCTTTGAAATCAACACAAAGCCTTATCTCGCCATTCTTTTTCCTCATGGGTACAAGGTTGGATACCCAAGATGTATGCTTGATTGGAAATACAATATTTCCTTCCGGCATCTTAATAAGTTCAGATCTCATGAGCTGTTCCAGCTTTGGATTTAAAGGCCTCTACTTCTGTCTGACAGGTTTTGCACCTGGCTCCAACTCTATTGTGTGCTGGGCTAATTGAGGGTCAAAACCCTTCAAATCATGGTATTGCCAAGAAAAAATATCATTATACTCTTGACATAATAAAACAAATTGCTAATGTTCTTCTACAGTACAGATTTTTCCAAGCTTTAAAAACTTATCTTTGGCAACTTGAACAGCTTGGTAATGATCCTCTTTTACTACTAAGCTGGTTTTGTTAGTACACAATTGATCGTCAATATTAAAAATTGATTCAAGTGTCACAAAACCCTTAGGTATCTTATTACCTTTTAGCTATACAATCTAGTTTTCATATTGCTGCTGGTACTTTTTATGATTTCCATTTGAGAACTCAGCCTCTTCAATCAGAAAATTCAAAATCTGCTCATCACTATAAAAAACCTACCAATTTGCATTATTATCTGGCATAGATGGTCTTACTACCACTTTAACATATGGCTAGGAATGAACATTTTTGGTATCATTAGGTATGTCAAATTCAGCTCCCATGGCTGCTAACCTATCAACCTATTTGTTTTGGCCTCTTGGGACTGAAACAATATTAAAGGAAACAAACTCTTCAATCAGGTCCAGAAATTTATGCTTGTATAATTTTAAAACATCATTTTTGGCTGAACTTACATTTATGACCTGATTAACCACAAGCTCACTATCACCAAAAACCTTTAAACAATCAATTTTTCTCATTCTGGCCCATTCTAAGCCATGTACAAGAGATTCATACTCTGCTGTATTATTTGTACAGCTGAAAGTAAAACAAAAAGCTAAATAATACTTCTCACTAGCAGGTGAAATAAGGATGGCACCACCTCCTGAACCATTACGGTTCCTTGAACCATCAAAATACAGCTTCCATAAACTATTAGAATAGTTTTAAGACTATTGTTCCTCATTTTTAACAAGATTTGGAATGCTGATTTGTTCATGAATGACATAATTACCAAGTCCAGTCACGTCCATGTGATTGAATGGCTGCTCTTCACTGTCTTCAGTAGCCATTTCATCCAAAATGATGTTTGGTATGCCTTCCAACAGCGTGCTAGGATCTAAGGCAACAAGCTGGTCATCCTCATGAAAACTCAGATTTGCATTTATTAGACTTGGAGTAAAAGGTTCTATATGGTCCTTGGCTAATGGCTCTACTTTTATGGTGACCCTTGTACCATAGCATGTTCTGAAGAACATATGAGATGAATCAGAAGATAGATAACCCCCTATCTTTGCTGTGAAATCCCTACTCAAATAGATAGCAAAATAGGGTGGTAAATCAATTACATAGATATCTTGTGGTTTTGAAAAGTTAGGACATGCATGCAGGGTTAAATCCAAATTTATTATGACACCAATTGTATTGATGGCTGATCCATCTAACTGAACAACTCCCCTTTCTAATGGCTCATACTTTAAACCCAACTTGTCAACCAATTGCTTGGGCATAACAGAACTTGTGGCCCCTGAATCTATCATACAATTGTGAACTAGAAAAGCACCAATAATCAGGGTCACATAGAAATGAGCTGGCTTGTGTGAACTATCCTTAGGGGTATAAGCACTAGCTAGCATAACCTTGGACTTATCTTGAATAGGCTGATCTGAAAGTGATATTCTAGCCAATGCTTGCCTCATACTCTCTTTTTGACCAGGTAATTGCAAATCATCTAATAATGAAATGCTAACTGTAGCTTTTCTCATATAATCAACAATGTTAAAATTGGTGAAACTAACCTTTTGCTGAAGCTTATCAGCAGTAGCATCCTTTTGTCCTTGTGGTACTAAAAGTTGCATTTTTTGCTACTCACCAGGAGATGCTTGCTGTCCTCTTGGTAAAATCCTCACCCCTTGAGCTTGTGTAACAACAGGCTGCCATTTTTGACTGCTTCCAACCTGATTGGAATAAGAAACTGCTAGTATTTTATCTTTTCCATCTTGCTGGTTTAAATCAGCAGCTCTGGTTTTCAATTTGGTGTTCGTTGAAACAAGATCATACTGCTGGTTTTGTTTGAAATTTACATCACAAAAATCCCCATTTTGAGAATTCATCAAGGCAGCATGTGGTTCATTGGGATCCGATTGTGAACCTTGTTGTTCTGACCCATCTTGATTTGCACCTTGCTGTCCCACAACGCTATTTTGCACCATAAGAGCCTGATTATGTATCCCATTTGGGCAAGTGGCCTAATTGTGAGGCTGGTTACATGGGTAGCACCATTTGTAATCTTGAACCATATTGTTCTGAACATGAACCATTACTTTTGAAGTGCTTGGTGTATTTGGATTATATGGCTGTCCAGCCCTTTGATTATAACCAAAATTTCTTCTTTGGCCCTGATAATCAGCCTGATAGGCAGGCCTATTTGCCTGAATTAGAGGTTGATAAGGCCTATTTAAGCTCTCATTCTGCTTCTTAAGGATGATCATCTCATTGTCAAGGTTCTGCAATGTCTTCACGAGCATATCATTTTGCTCTTTTATGTCCTTGTATTCCTGAGTTGATGCTGTACTTTGTTGTGCTTGAGCAGCAACTTGAGCATTAAATGCTGGAAAGGCTGGTATAGAAGCTACAATAGGTGGTATAACTGCTTTACTTTGCTGAATATCAGCAAAATAAGGCATTGGTGGCCTTGGGGCTATCTTGCCTGCTTGGATCAGGCTATTTTCAGCCCTTATGCCACTTCATAAGCTGCTGGAAGCGTGATTCCACCCATAGATTGAATCTGAACTGATATATCACTGTTAAAAGCTCTTAAAAAATACAAAAAAGCATAATCATTAGAGGGCTTAACTGTTGGTGGAATTCTGTCCCACGTCTTTTGGAAACGGTGATTGAAATCTGTTATGTATTCATGAGGTGCTCTCTTGATTGTAGTCAATTGCTCCACCAATGAAAAATGATCAAATTTGTCTTCAAAATGTGCGCACAAGGTAGCTCCCAACTGATCCCATTCTGTAATAGAGTTAATAAGAAATCTTCTAAACCAAGCAAGAGCTTTACCTTTAAATGATGTAGCAAGCAATTTGATTGCTACATCTTGTTTCATGATTTGATGTAGTTCGCATAGAGAAGCCACATTTATGATATGCTCAATGGGCATGGTGTGACCTTCTCCCATGAAATATGGCGGTCCCTTCAAAGCTACAGCTGGTATATCATGATGTTATTGAATATTCAAGGGACTCCCTTGATTAAAAGCCACAAAAGGCTGATTTTGGGCCATTTATGGTCCAAGAGGTGGCTGTCGTACTTGCTGAATATGGTTAACAGGTGATTTACTTCTGGTATCTCAGTTGCAGCAGCTTGAAAATAATTTTTATAGGCTGGTAGCTCTGAACCAGAAGTGCTAGGAATCTCAGAACCACTTGCTAACACTGAAAACTTAGATCCTTGATTAATCCAATTTTCAAAATCGTCAAAAACCAGATTGCCAAACGCTGCTACAGTAGGATCAATGGTTGTTTCTGTTACTCTACCATTTCTGCTTGGTAGAACAACACCTCTCCTCACTGCTCTACCTCTTGTTCTCTCAAATTGGAGCTCTTGAAATTCAGGTCTGCCCCTATTTTGGCGAGTATAAACATTTCTCATAAGCTGCAATAACTGTATCTGAAAAACCAGGTCCTTAGAGTCGCCAAGTGCTCAAAACAATACCTCCCACGAGACTGGAAAACTACTATTTGCACTAAAATAGTAGCATTAATGAAGTGTTGAATCAGTTTGTGGAACAAAAATGTGTCCCACCGGGCGTGCCAAAAACTATTGTCAATCAGGATTGCACCCGTGATCCAAAGTGTGAAACCTTGCAATCCTGTTGAAACATGGAAACGTTCCCGCTGCTGTGAATGGGAACTCGTCTCTGGATCATAGGCCGGATACCTCCTTGTGATCACCTAAACTATTTCTTGAAGACGAAAAGGGGTAGAAGGATGTGCTGAAAAAACAACTAAACTACTGAGGTGATTCACCGAAATTTGATGTTGCAACAAAAACTTTAAGATAAATAGATATGTGAAACACAATTATCAACTTGATAAATTCTGCAATAAAGATCTAATGAAAGGTTCCTTAACCAACAATAAAGAGGAAAACACTAATGTTTTCACAGTTTAATCACTTAAATCAGTGGCAACACAATCATAACAATCAAACTATTACACAAAAGATATCTGAAAAAGGTATCAGAACTCTATATAAATCTCCAAGGATCTGCTACAAACTGCCTCCTTACAATGATGCCTACTTTTTGCAATGTGCAAAAGAGGTAAAAAAGAAGAAGGTCTTGAATAATGAGGTAAAAACATAAGATATATCCATCAGATCTCAATGGGTCGAATGCATGCAAAAAATCCTAAAAAAAAAGGCCTCAAACTGCAAAAAACTAAAGTATAACTGCTGAAAGAGCCCCTCCAAGCCAAGTGTCACTGAAAATCAACTCAAACTGCTCCTCCAACTGCTCCTGAACTCCCAAAATCATGAAAAAATGTGAGGAGGTTGGATAGAAGGAGAAATCCCACAAAAAGAGGGTCATAACTGCATGAAATGTGCCCAAACTGCTCCCCAACAACCCCTCAACTAATGACAACTGCATGACAACTCCCAAGTAACTCCAACAAGGCCCCAAAATGTTGTAAATAGGTCTTCAACTGTCCCAAGAACTAATAATGAACATAAAAACACCCAAGAGCAAGTATGAGATGACAAGTGACCAACTGATAGTAACTCTCACAAAGTGCCACTCTACCTAAGGCTTGACTCTAGACAAAACTTCCTATTGCACCTTAGAATAATTAATAACATTGCCTTATAACTATGACAAATATTATTATTATCAACAGTGAAGATGTGCAAGACCCTTTTAAAACCTTTATTTAATTAATTAATTAATTATTAATCAATTATGTTTGGTATATTTGATATTTTAAAATGAATAGTACAATATTCTTTTTTTAAAATATTGAATATATTAAATACGATTGATTACATTTAATTAATTAAATAAATAAAGACTCTAAGAAAAATGTATTTGTTTATTAAATAATAATTATAATCAAAGATATTTAATTCAATGTTAGATAACTTGATCTATTTAAAAAAAAATAGATATCTTCTACTATAATTATTATTTAATAAACAAATATCTTACTAGGAACTATTACAAATTTATTAATTAAACTCATCATGTTAATCATATATTATAAATACTATTTTTACTTTAATATTTAATATATTAAGTAACACTAGTAGAAGTCTTAATATTTTTGACATTAAAAACGAAATTAATATTTATAATATATGTTTAATATAATGAATAAACTATAACTACTTTTATATAATATACATTATACTATATGTATAATCTATATTTAATAAACATCATTTATTAAATATAAATTACCCATAAAGTATAATATACATTATATAAAAGAAAACTAAAGTGAAACATAAACCATACTACTTGAATGCAGAGCTAGAGAGAAAGAAAAGGATAAAATCCTTACCATTTACGAAAATCAACTTGTTTTAAAACAAGTTTGAAATCCGTTGAATGATAAGGCATCTAAACCTAAAAACAACTCATTCTCACTATTGTCTTTGGGATTTTTTCCTATCCGCCGCCAAGGGATGAGGGTTTCAAAGGAAAAATATTGCTTTGCTGCCGCCAAGACTTTTTGATGAGGCTTTGCTGGTGGTTTGTTGGAGTTACTTGTTGTCGCCATGGAATGGAAGTCTCTTTTGTTGGCTGGAAATGTTTGTTGACTTATTGTTTAAAGTTGCCACTTCACTTTGGGGTTTTAAAAAAAAAAAGGAAAACACTGAAACTGCTGTTGTTATCTTATGCCGCCATGGCTGCTAAAGCTTTCTTCTTTCCTGTGGCTTCTCCTTCCTCTCTGTGATTCAACCCTTCATAGTTGATGCTGCTTTGTCTTTTGCTATAAGACATATCTCTTCATTTTCAAAGCTATCATCATGGTTGTCGACTTTGGAATTCTCAGCTTCTTCAGGTAAGTTCCATTTCGATGTATATTCTTTATTTCGAAGAAACAAGTAGTCACCAATTGCTGTTTCTATTTCATTTCAGCACTCCTCAAATTTTTCCCTTTTCCATCGATGCCCTAGAAGATAGTTTCCCTTTTAACAAAGGGTTTCAGTGGCATTTCACACCTGAGCTGGGTATGCTGCCTTTCAAGATTTATTGCTTTCTGTTTAACAGGAAAAACCCCTTCTTCATCCCTGCTGTAAGAATATCTGCATATGGCTTTATTTATGTCTCTGTAATGTTGTTTTTCTTTTAATGGCATATATGAAAAGAAAGCATAAGAGATTTCCTCCTTGAATATCATACCGACTGGCTACAACAACACCCTGTATAAATAGCTTTATTAAAAATCTGTGAACTCTTGACTGCAGTTGTGACATCAAATTGGGTCTTACTGCCTGTAAATATTTGCTTCTTTTGCAACTCTCTGTTATTTATCTTCAGCATTTGAATAAAATAGTAATGTACTTTTAGATACATATGCTCATTTCATTAACAAAAATCACCTTTCATAGGTGTGCCCTTAATGTTTAAAGAATTAGCTGTCCTGTTCCTGAACAGCTGTAGTCCATACACTCTAATGAAAGATTCCTATGATCTAGACATTTAATATCTTAAACTCAATTTTCTGCTTGAACTTGGCCTATATCAAAACATCATATAATTGTTTCCATCCATTTGGTAATTGATAACATAATGCATGCCCTGAGTGCAAAATCTGAACATTTCTTTGGCACCAGACTAATGAAAAACACCTAACTTTTCCTTTAAAACTGAAACAACTTCATAATTTCCCAGATCTTCCATAAATGATGATACCTTCATGACTTCAGTCAGAAATTAGATTATAACTCTTCCTTTATTGGGATGAAAATGATAGTAACTTGCCTTTTTTTTTTTTATTCCTGCACGACCACACCACTACTTGTAAGGCAAACTTTACTTTTCCATTGCTGAACAATATGCCCTCTCTGGATTGACATTGAACTTGGACAAGTTGACTACAAATCTTTATAAGTTATGGATCATTCTGAGCATTGATATTCTGATAGATTGGTTCTTTTAAAACAACATACTTCTCTAGTACTCTGTTCTGATCTGATGATTATAGTCTCTCCTTTGCTTTTAGAACCTTTTGTCAATTTTTGACGTAGAGATCTCCCTTCATGACATGAAATATCAGTGTTGTTATATATTGAGATTTAAAATAGGTAATGACATTGTATCATTTAGGCTCACCAGCCTTATTGAGTTTTGAAGGTTTGATGTACCACCATGCTGAGTATTATGTATCTTTCTTCCTCAGCTGGAGATTGCTAGATAAACTTGTGAACACCTGTTATATTTACACCTCTCCATTTTATGATTTTTGTAACCTTTCATGAATCTACTAACATCACGCGACAACATTATGCATCTGTCTATTGGCAACTTGAATGAATTTCTTGGCCTCTTTTCTTGTAGTATACATAGCTGTCTTCTACAACGTGAAATGATTGTGATATATTTTTAGATTCTGATATCAGAATGAATGCTGCCTTTTAATTAGGGCTGCTCAGATGATGCTTCCTTATTAGCATGATGCCTTTCTTTAATGCATGTATGACACAGAAAATATTACTCACCACACTTGTATTGGACACCACAACCTGAAAATCTGAATATCCACTTAGTCTTACTCGTGGGAAAGTAAGCTTGCTGTATGAAATCATGACTGTTTCAATTATGCATTACTTCTTTTGATTCTGAGCTGCATGATTGTCTTTTCTGTTACATTGTAGCATGATATCAACTTTTTTGAAATGCTATCCGAAAACAGATCTCTTGCTAGTATGATAATTTCCCCATGTACTGGTGTACCTGTTACAATCCTTTGAAGCATCTGTCTCTTTTAGAATCACATCACTATTGTGTTGAGATCTTCTTGCACCATATAACATTGTTGAAACTTGCTTGGCACCCTCTGATAATGCTTCCCCCTTTTTGTTTTGATGTTCGTTCATCTTTTGAACATTTTTTGTCCTACTATCTCTTCTAAAAGACAACTTGAGTTGCTGCTTCATATGCTTAATTTTGGCATGCCATACATCTTCGAATGCAAATCTGATATGTATATGAAAACCAATCTTTTTGCAAAATAATATTCTATAGTAGAGTAGGAAAAATACCTCTTTCAGCAATCTTGTAGCAATTTTATCAACTGTAGCAACTCTGAAAGTTCTGAAATGAAATGAAACCTCTTGTAGCACTGAATGATTTAATTTAGGGATGGAAAGGTTTCATAAAAAAATGTCATGTCCCTTCAATAACCAGTCTCCTACAACATCATTAATTCAGTCAGAAGGTCCCATACTTATAACGTTTGTATGCCCCCTCTACAACCTCCTTAACTAGTCTTCAAGTCTTCACCTCTCCATTACTTCAGTTGGAAGGTTTCATGCGCATAGTGACTGTATGTTCCTTCGAAAACCTACTTACTCTTCATACCTATCCCTGAACATGAAGCAAACAACATTAATCAAAACACCTTTCCCCTTTTCTGATTTCTCGTGAGTATGCTTTTCTGTATTGTTGTCTTGTAGTTTTGTTAATGAATAGAGATCAGCACAATCGAATAAGAGTTAGTTTTTCTCCATTGCTCAGTTCATCCAAACTGACCCCTCCCTCTTTTCTTCCTTTTTTGCAGGTGAATCATGGATGCGAGTCCAGAAATGTGATTAGCTCCAGCACGCAACAACATTCAGAACCACAACAACAGAATCAGGCAATGGGGGGCCTAACCCTTATCCCTCTTGCATTGATTTTTCTTTTTATTTATGAAAATGAAAACAACTCTTGTATTTCTTTGCATTTTTTATTTTGACATGCATGATTGCATTATCCTAAAACCACGGGCTGTGTGGTTGCTGTTTTAAGAAAAAAGTATTTCATTTGAATATCTTTTAATGAAAAGATCCTTTGTTGATAATTAAAACACATTTTCAGTTTCTTCTATTTTAAAAGCAACCACTGCTTGTGTGGTTAATTTAAATGTTGTTCTTTTGCTTTCAACTATAAATTTGAACAACATCTATACTTTATAAAAGAAATCTGCATTTTTGATAACTTAGGGTAGCAAATTTATTTTTTAAAACATGATAACAGATTTAACATTCAAACTAGTCACCCCTTAAACTTAAAATAATCCTTATTTCACCAGAAATATCAGGGCTGAAAACAACCCTACCAATTTGAACCGCATAGTGAAAATATGGTAACACAAATATCATTATTTAAGAGAACAAGTTCAAGCAAAGGAGGTTATACTTGAGTATGTGCAATCAAAGGAACAATTGGCCAATATCTTCACCAAGCCACTGCCCAAGGATGCATTTGAATACTTGAGAAAGAGACTAGGGGTCAGACTCTTGTCTACTGGTCAGTAAGATGACTAGAAGGCTGCATCGGCCTGCATATTATCAGAATATCATTCATATTGATGAAAGAAGAAATATGGACTTCAATGATAAATCTATACACAAAAAGGTATTTATCTACTCCAAGCACCAGAGTTATTGTATTACCAATGTATTGGGAAATTCAAGGAATATATTATGGATAGAAGGAATTCGTTTAACATTACTGTCAAATATCTGTTTGGCAAAGATGTTTGTTTGGAATTGTTGTCAAAGGGAGATAAATATCTCATTATCATAGTGATAAAGGGAGAGATTATGTCCATCAAAGTATCCAGAGGGAGAGATGTAACAAGAATGGGAGAGTACACACAAAGGGAAAGAATTGCAAACAAGAGACATCACAAGAAAGGAGAACAATCAAAGGGAGAGAGTTTGACACAGAAGAGAAAAACCACATCACATTAGAGAAAGAAAGATTCTACATCTATCCAATGAAGGGATTGAAGACAGACAGAAAGCTGCAAGAATCAAATCAAAGCTATTTGAGCTTACCGAAAGCCAGACATTTGTAATAGTTACGTTAGGAAAGCTTAATGAAACTGTATATTTCATATTTTCTTAGTAATAGTATAGTATGATAATGTAGTATGTTTCCATCAATGCCAAAGAGAGAGATTGATGACATGTAACTGATTGAATGTTTGAAAATGTTAAGTTGATGATCATGCAAGGCATTAAATTAGTTAATGCATTGTATTTTCATTGATGTCAACTTGATATAATCTATATGGTCATGGAAATACTGCCAAAGACTTCAAAGAACCAATGAATCAAAGGCTATGCTATTAGTAAATGCATATAATTCAATTATTCACTAAGTGACTATATACACCGACGGAGTGCACACCGATAGAAAGAGTAAAAGAGAAAAAGTCACAATGTTACCTGACAAGAAGATGCACAACATTACCGATGAGCAAAGTCATAGTGTTTCCTGATGAGAAAAGCACAAAGTGACCCGACGAAAAGAATCACAGTGTTTCCCTATGAAAAAGACAAAGACGGAGATAGTGATGACAACTAAAGTCACACCGACAAAACAATAAGTTATCACTGATGAATAACTGAAGTGTTGACTGACAAAATAGAGAGTTTAGAAATGACAAAATGCTTAGTTGTCAAGAAGCTAAAGATAGACTTAACTGATACTTATCATTCTTTTAATCATCCAGATAAAGCCGGAGATAAGTAATTGATTTAAAGCTGATTTGTCCAGTTGGCAAGAAGATCTCTTTGATATAACATTGGAGTTTGCTTTAAATCTAATTGGCGAGAATTGTGGATCACTCCAAGAATCAAGAAAGCCAAGAAAAGGTAAAATCATGTCTATATAAACACAAACCCAATTCATTACGAATTGTGTGGGGTGAACAAGAAAAGAGGGAAGATGCTAAAGAGATTATAAGGAAGAAGAAAGTCTTCATTCAAACCTGATCAATCAAGCTAAAGAAAGAGCTAGATTCTACAGAAACCGACGAACAGTGAGACAACATCATAGTGTGGAGCAAAGGTATAGAATTGATTGTATTGATCAGAGAGGTAATGCACTTACAATAGATCTAAAAATCTGCAATCAAGTTGTATGTATGAACATATCATTACTGTTTTAGTTTAACCATTGAAGCATCAAGTCGCTTAACCGAGTAGGACTTAAAAGTCTTCTACAATTGACATACATCCCAAGGAGTATCAAAAAGTTTGATCATAGAAAGTAGCATTGGATATGCCCGATACCTATTGATAGGCCAAGTGAGTGTTTGATCAAGGATGGTAGAATTAGATGCCATATACTAGGTGACAAACTATCTTTTAAATCCTCTAACAAGGTCACACCTAACAGTGTGTTTGCAACCTTTAACATGGTTGGCTCCTAACAGAGATCACTTCAGAAGACTAAAAATTTGGGGTACCGGTCCCAGTGGTTTTCCCCTAACAAGGTTTCCACATTAAATATCCATGTGTTATGTGTTTATGTTTTATTACTTTACTGTTTTACATTTGACATATGCAATTTTGGATTGATCGGTATACTCTGCATATTTACTGTGTTTCAGTAAATAGTTGACTGCTTATCGGTAAACATACAGAAGAAGGTTTTACTAAGCAATGTGACAAGTAGTAAATTGATATAACTATTTCAAGGCATTCATCTTGTAGGACAAAAGATAACTAGAGGCATAATTTGTGGTTATAAGTTTTAAGGGTTGATTTAAGGATTAATTTTTGAGGCCATTGATTCACCCCCCTCCCCTCTCAGTTATTACTAACACTATCTAATATAACATTAGAGCCATTGAAACAAGAATTCAAAACATATGAAAGAAACACATAAAATCCCCTTCAAATGATGCTCAAATGCTCTCCTTTCTTCTCCATAGAGTTGATTATTGTTTCTCTTTGCCTATGACAAAAATGTAGAAATATTGAAAAGCCAAGTTGATAGCAAGAATACTCAGAGATAGTGGTTCTAACTTGAATGAGAGAATTGAACCTGAATTCATAGAAATGAGAGACAATTTGTAGTTTTGGAAAGAAATGCACAAATTAGTATGCATGAATCAATGCATAATGGAGGGAAAAGGAAGAAGAAAATTAATAGGAAAATGGAAGAATAATTAGAGGAAAATGGATAGGGAAAGGTGGAAGAAATCGTGAAGCAAATTAATAGGGAGATGAAGCATAATTGGAGGAGGGAATGTAAGAGTTCAATTTTTTGAATTCAAAAACTCATTATTCCCTCAAATTAGGAATTTAGGAATTAGGAAAATCACATAATTCAAAAAGATGAGAAATCAATTAACTTCAAAATTAATTAATTTAGGGAGACATTAGGGAAAAGGGAATAAATAAAGTCAAATTATTTATTCAATTAGGACATAGGGATAAACTATGGGTTATTCATCCCAAGAGATAAGATTAGTAAACCATTGGTCAAATTGAAGGCATTGATGTGCAATTGGTTTTTGATCATATTGATAAGGATTAAGATCAATTTTGATGATTCTGGAATAGTTTAGGAAATCACGAGGTATCGATGAAGTTTGACTATTCTCTCACGATAATGATTGGAAATGATATAATGACATCAATGAACTTGGATGATTCCAGAGGATAAATAAAGATAATAAGACAATCGATGAACTTGGACAATGCTCCTAAAATGTGAAAATGACAGTGAGACATCGATGAACTTTGACAATGCTCTCAAAATGATGATTGATGATGAAATAGCACCAATGAACTTTGACAATGCTATTGGAGGAATTAAATGATGATGAGGCATTGATGAACTTGGACAATGCGCTCAAATGATGATTTAGCAAAGGCATTAATGAACTTGAAAATTCTCCTTGGGAGACATTGATGAAGATGACAATTCTCCTGGATTGACGATGATAAGGCATCGATGAACTTTGACAATGCCAGAGGATTGATTGAAAGAGATTGATAAGACATTGATACGAGGTTGGAATCAAATGAGTTTGGAATGTTCCTAAACTGATTAGAAAGAGATTAGAACTTAGTTGGACTCTTTTAGGATGATTAGGATTGATTAGGATTGGTTTAAGAAGATGATCAATTCAGCCAAAATGAGAGAAATGTTAGTAATTGATGACATGGAAGAACGACACAATATTAGCGAATGATAAAGATCAAACACACAATATAGAAGACATGTTAAAAATGAGGGCATAGGAATTGAACCATTTTTGGGTGTCTACACTAAGGTTGATCTTGAGGATAATCTCTCCAATATTAATGAAGGTATTATATAGAATGTAATGAATTTGACATCCTTCCAAGACCAAACAATGACGCAAAAAGAGTATGAAGAGACACTCAAAAGTGACGAGGTGTACTGGAAACAAAGTTTGAGAGAAATTTGGCTCAAATATGGAGACAAGAATACCAAATTATTCCACACATCACTCAAATTAAGGTCTATTTCCAACTCAACGTTCTAGGTCAAGGATTCATCTTGAGATCTTCTAATTAAAAATTAAAAAATCCAACTTGTTGTTTTTCAACTCTTCTTGAATCTTTTTGTTGCTCCTCAAGTAGATGATAACATTGAAATAGATGAAATTTTGGGCCTACTAGATAACATACCCCCCCTTTTATCAGATCAATATAATGCAGATTTACTAAAAACATTTTCTTTGGAAGAAGTTAGGTTAGTAGTTTTCTCCATGCCTCATAAAAAGTCACCTGACCTTGATGGGTTAATAACCTTTTTCTTTCAAAAATGTTGGGATTATTAGGTCTAGAAGTTTGGTCAGCCTTGGAAGAGGCTACAAAAATGGAAACATTCCCAAGAATCTCAATACATATTTTTAAGCCCTCATTTCCAAAAAAGATAGTCTGGACACCTTTGCAAATCTCAGACCAATCTCCCTTTTCAATACAATATACAATATTTTTACTAAATCTATTTCAATTAGATTAGCAAAGTTTATTCCCAAAATTATATCAGAAGAACAAGGATCTTTTAGTCTAGGAAAGGAGACTTCAAAGAGCACTTTAATTGTCAATTATGTCATCCAATCCATCAAACAACATAATATGGAAAGCATGACTATAAAAATACATATGCTCCAGGCTTATAATAGATACAATTGGCATGTCTTAGAATAAGTACTCATCAAATTTAGGCTCTCTATAAAATTCCCCATCCTTTTAATTGTGTACTTTGTGATGTAGAACATGAAATTAAAAACCACTTACTCTTAAATTTCTCATTCTCTAGATCATGTTGGTTATGGATGAAGAAAAGTTACATTTGAGTGCTCCATTGCAATCATATGTTCTTGAAGTTATTGAATCAAGGCATCTCCTGCATCAAAAATCTCTTTTTGATATCATTTGGAATGCTGTGCTTGCTATCCTAATCTAGAAAATCTGGTGGGAGAGAAACAAATGCATCTTTAGGAATGAGAAACACAATCTGTAGGGGATCCTCATGAATAGTGAGAAATCAATATCATAAGCAGTAAATGACCACACCATTAAAAATAGAAGAGTTGACTCTTGTTTTTCTTTGGTGGATGATATAATCTTATTAGAATGAAAATCCATATCCCTTCTATTTAAAGGGATCTTATTGAACAAAACTCCTAAAACCATCAACATAAAAGAAATCAAGTGGAAACCCCCTTATAGTAACTTTGTCAAACTAAATTTTGATGGACCATCTAAAGGTAAGCTCAATACCTTAGGTGTTTTTTTAGTCTCAGATACCCCAAGGGAATGGCCATAGAAACATTGGTTACCAAAACACCCAATGATACAAACAACATGGATCTTTAAAGGGCTTTGGTTATGTGTCTTAAGTTACCAGTGAAGGCTGAAGTGAAACATCTAATAGTAGAAGGAGACTCTCAAATTAGCATAAAAACACTGATAAGTAGGTCAACTATGAAGTAGAAAATTCATTACATATTACAAGAATCATGGGGATACCTACTATTGTTTAACTTCTGCCACTTTCTCCACTGCTTTAGATAAGCTAATAGGGTTACATATATGCTGGGAAATAGGTGGTGCTCTCTATAAATGGGTGAGAAATATTACAACAATCTTGAAATCATGAAAAATACACATCTTTCCTCCTTGCTCATATAAGATACTATTTTTTAGATATTGTTTATATTATGCATATATGTGCTGGCATTAATGTTTCTTATTGATGTCAACATTTTCCTAATGTTGGTGACAATGTTCCTGAGATGATCAGTGAGATGATTTCTCTGGTATGGATACTATTTTGAATATTAGATGTTGTGAAATTGGTAGTATATTTGGGGATGTCTATACTTGATTCAGTTAAAATGATAGAGGTTCACTTGATGATTTGAGTGAACTATGAAGGATTTATCAGAAACTATTATTTTGTTTGTCCTATCAGAGATAGTGTTTCAGTTATTGGATCGGTGTGGATTGGTTATGCAATATGATTTGTTGATAACCTGGTGGTGAGTTAAGGACTTGGATGTGTGTCCTCAGTTTGAGTGGTTCATGATTTGGATGTTGGCAAGCTAATATTATTTTATGACAGTGGTTGCTTATGATAGTGGTTGCTGATTAGTGTTCCTAATGAATAGTGAAGAGAAAGTATGATTTATGAGACATATTTGTTCATGTTGATGTCATGGTATTTCATGTTTCTTGTTGATGTTTCTTGATCTTGTCCTATTTGTTTCGGTAAATCACAAATAGAATCCTATTGATCGGCGATGGATCGTGGCTTGATTTATGGATCTAGAGCTTGTTCGAGGATGTTGTTATGGATCATTGTTATGTCTTAGCCAACATTCAATGGATCACATTGAGTATTGAGTTGTATTGAATTAATATTTTGTAATTAGGTCCTTGACAAACCTAGTTGAGATGAATTTATATAATGTATATAAATATGTAATCATTTATAATTATGAAGGAATGGAAAAAACATGAGATGCTGAAGAGAAGAGGTATGAGTAGAATCTCTAATTGAGGTAGAGAATTTTTGTACTTCACAGGAACTATTTTGGCATATCAGAGATGTTGTTTGTCAGTTTATGAGCTGGGACAACATGTCATTTATGATTTGAGATCAGATATTGTTGTAAGGAAGTGAGCCTTCCTTGGGATCGACATCCTTGTTGTATTTGAGCAGTGAACTCTAGGCAGTGTGCCTGTATGCATGTGCATTCCCCTTTGAAATACTCATAACAGGGTATAGTAATTTTAGCAGAGTACATTAATCTTGTGGGTTTGATCCACACACTGTGGGTTTTTCCCTAATAGGGTTTCCACGTAAAAAATCTTGGTGTTATATATTTTTACTACGTTATGTTCCTGCATTCATGTTTATCTTTTGGATCTGGGATTAAGTTGGTAACTTTAATAAAGGTATTGAGTCATTGGGAACAACTAATTCACCCTCCTCCCCTCTCAACTATGTGTGTTTCATTTATTATAACACTTGGTATCAAAGCTAGTGTCCTCTTGGTGAAGCTTAACTGCTTGAGGAGATTCAAGATGTCAACCTTTAAGAAGGAGAGTCTAAGATTTGATGGAACAAACTATTATATATGGAAGGACCCAATGATTACACACTTGAGATGTATTAGTGAAGCATAATGGTATGTTACAAAGAAGATTACAAGCCTCTAGTATATCTTGCTTCTGTGACTATAGATGAGAATAAATAATTCGACAACAATATGAAAGATAAAGAAGCCTTGTTGAGAGCATTATCAAATGCTAAAAACACAAACATTATAGGATTAGAGATTGTAGATGATGTATGGACAAATTTGGAGACACTATATGAAGGAGATGAATTTATAAAGCACGCCAAGTTACAAATTCTAAAAGGAAAAAATTGATTATTGAAGATAAGCGAAGATGAGAACATTATTGCTTATGTGAATAAGATCACTGAACTTGTTTGTGCAATTAGATGTGTTGGTGGAACCTTGGCTGAGAGTGAATTGTTTCTAAGATCCTAAGATCCTTGCCTCCTATGTATAATCACAAAGTTGTTTCAATTGAAGAAATTAGAACTATGGTACCTATGATAAGAGATTCATTGATTGGTAAGCTGTCTACTTTTGAAATGAGAGAATTTGGTGATAGTCTTCTTGAATTTGAAACTAACTTTAAAGTTACTATTTCAAAGGATTAAAAAAGATATTATTCTAGAGAAAGTTCATCTAAGTATGAATCTGGATATGTTAAGGAGTGAGCAGAGATTGAAGAAGAAGAGAGGAAGCTTGATGAGCTTGAATCCCTAATTGCAAAGAGATTACCTAAGGGATATGGTAAGTATCAAGGAAATTTGTCTTTGAAATTTTTTTCATGTAGTAAGATTTTTCATATTGCTTCAAGATTTCCTAATAGAGAACACAAGTACAAGCCTAATAAATTCAAGTCTAAATATCAAAAGAAGTGATATTATGTTGTTGATGAAGGTATGACTAATGATGAATTTGAAAAGAGTGAATATGAGATTGCATATATTTCTATCAAAGATGAAGATCCTACTTTTGTGAATGAAGAGAAAGCCTTGGTTTCATATGTGGATAAGAAGGATGAATGAGTTATTTATAGTGGATGTTTACAACACATGACCAGAGACAATTTTTTTTTGTAAAATTGGAAAGGTATGATGGTGGTGTTGTCAGTTTTGGTGATGATACTCCTTGCATGATTAGAATAAAAGGTTCTATTACTATGTATGGTAAGAATAATATTTATGATGATCTACATGTTGAAGGTTTGAAATATAATCTTTTGAGTGTTGTTCAAATAGTTGATAAAGGATACAACCTACAATTGAAGGATGGAATGTGCAAGCCTATTGGAAGATATAGAATTAAGATTACTATAGGGAGAAAGACTAAAGGTAATGTATTTATTTTGAACAATTCTAAGAGTAGATGCTTGATTGCTAAGATTGATGATAGTTGGTTGTGGAACAAGAGATTTTGTCATGTGAACTTTGATAACATTGTGAAGATAAGTGCTACAAGAGTAGTTAGATATCTTCCTAAACTATTGAAGCTTGTTAATGCAATGTGTAAGGACTGGTAGTTGGGTAATTTGACTAAGTCCACTTTTAAGAGAAAGAGTTATTTTTCAGGTGGAATTTTGGATTTGTTGTATACTTATCTATGTGGACTTGCAAGAACAATAATCTATTATGGGGACATGTATTTCATTTACTCATTGATGATTATTCTAGAATTATATGGGTTAAATTTTTGAAAGAGAAGTCTGAAGATTTGATAAATTCAAGATTTTCAAAGCTATGGTTGAGACTAAAATAGGATTGAAGTTGAAATTTTTAAGATCATATAGAGGTGGAGAGTTTAATTCTACTGGATTTAACACTTTTTTTGAAGAGCATAGAATAAAGAGATAAATGTCTACTCTGCAAACCCCACAACAAAATGGAATTGCAGAGAGAAGAAATAGAACTATTCTAGACACTTCTAGAACCATGATTATTGAAGGAAATGTTTCACAGATCTATTAGAGAGAATTATTTAGCGCTACAATATACACATTGAACTGAGTGCAAATTATGCAGGGAACTGGTAAGACACCTTATGAACTTTGGTATGGTCATGTTTTTATAGTAAAATATTTTCGAATTTTTGGAAATAAGGACTGTAGAGACCGAATAATAGAATATTTTAGACATCTAAAGAAGGACTGCAAAGACTGAATAACAGAAACCACCACTTTCACAAATGGTAAAACCATTGAAGACATCAAGAGAATGAGAAAGAAAATGTGGGGGAAAGCTTCAACCGTTGAGGAAGCTGGACCAAGCAATGCAGTAGGTGACACCTTACCCCATGGATTTAGTGACATCACCACCCCCACCTAAAAGATGAACAAGTAAGTATGGAACAACACTACACCAAGTCATATTTTGCATCAGTTCCATTATACAAATTGATAGATAGTCAAAATCTGCATGAAATAAAGATGCATATTGTTAGTGAATAGATTTTTCCTTCTTGAAATATAACTATCAAAGACTCTTAAACTCAAAAATAGAAGGAAAGAAATGCACTAACAATTGAGTGAGTCATTCACAACCACACTGTCTACATTCAAAGGCGTAGCTACCTTGAATAAGAAGAATTTTCAATAAAATATTTAATTTAGAAACATCTATTTTGAAGCATACTTTTCACCAGAAAGCACGAAAGGATGTGATTCACATCACCATAGATAATTGATTAACTATTCTGAGATCTTGAAGATCAAAAAGATATACGAGCCAACTGAATCGAACCTTAAATAGAAGAATAACAAAAGAAAGGCCGATTCATAGAGATAATAAATCTTGAAAGATTACTGAGTAAATCCACAATATATTTCAATAGATTATAATAGAATGTTCAATCAACTCCAATTGAAATCAAAACCATGCATTTTAATAGACCAACTGATCCACAATAATGATAAAATCTAATTAAATTACCAAATGATAATATATATATATTCATATATCTAAAAAATATCCAGCATCATTTCATAGAAAGAACTTAATAAAATAGAACCAATAGTAAAATTGAGTTTCTTTTGCCCAAAAAGAACCGACCCTCACTTGGTTGGCCAAAATATCATATATAGCCACGCAGGGCTTAATTCAGTTTTAAAACTAACTACCTCAAAATAGTAGGAACATCGGAAACAAACTAAAATAGAAAACCACTTAAAGAACTAATTGGCCAATTGGCCTATTGTAGCTCCAGCATTGGTGTTCATGATATTCTTCATTGTCTTCCATTCCTCGAATGCCACAGAGAAATTCTATCTCAGCTTTTGGTTTGGTTGGGTAGCTGCTTTGAATCTTTGGAGCCAAACATCTTTGAAGTGCTGTGTCTGTTGGGTTTTTCTTGCAATTACCTTCAGATGTTCATCTCCATAGACCATAGAGAATTCCACATGAGCTAGGATCAAATGATCAGTCATCCCGATTTCCTTGGCAGCTTTCAGGTTTTCCAACTTTTTCTGGAAGTACGACAACACCTTTGACATTTCACCGCTGGCTTCATTTTCTAGTCCGATGATCTTCCCTGTGCACTCATTTTGTGCCAGCAAAGTATCTCTCAGATTGATATGGGCTTCAATTATTTGAGATGAATCTTCTATTGCTTGTTCATATAATGAAATTTCCCATTCTAAATTCACTTTGACCAAAAACAGTGAATTCTCATCCATACCAGGCACTGCCTTTTCATAAATAAACTTATTTATACCATAGGTATAAATGTCCTCCATATTATGTATTTTGATTTCTAATTTTCCCCTTTTCTTTTTCCACAGCTCCACATCATCTTCTACTATTTTTAGTAATTGTTTAGCTTTTGTCATTACATTATAAAAATCACTAGCAAACCTAGTAATTTCTCCATTTACCTTATCCGTCCATTTGTAGAAAGCTGTTGATATTGATTGGTCTTTGTGTACTTGGTCCAGGAAATTCTAACTTTCCAGAGACTTTACATCTAAATCTAAAGGGACCATTGTTAGTGGCTAAGGCAGAGGTTTATGAAGTTGCTGAATATACTTGGCCATTTCACAAAGGGCCTGTTTCAGTTTCATCTTATCTTCAGTGTCCTTTTTCACTCAATGAATGATCTTCTTATTGGCTGAATCAAAGATTTTTAAATTATTCACCCTGGTGGACATGCCCAAATCTATCTTTTCTACATGGAAGTCACTTTCTGTAACCTCATCACTGGTTTTATCTGAGTTTGGTTTGAATATCTCTGTCATCCAATGTCTTGTTTTGGTATCCAAATTGACCATGGCTTCTACCTTTTGATTCTTACTTCTTGGGGTTTTCTCAAGATATTTACTAACCATATCTCCAATAGGAGCCGATATTGGAACAATGCTTCTCTTCTTGTTCACCGAAAGCCCCAACCAATTAGGACTCTTTGGTGTAGAGGTATCAGTGGAAGGGGTTGATACTGACACATTTTGGTGATCTTCTCCTACCATTTGAATCTTCAGAGGGCTTGCTGGACTCTTATCCATTTTAACCTTTCTTTTATGCTACTTTTCACTCTCTTCTAGTTCAAGATCAACTGTAATGCAGGGGATCGATTCTACCTTTTCTTGCCTTTTGCTCTTGGTTCTTGTAATCCTCGGGGATTGCATAGGGATTATTTCTCCCTTTTTAGTAAGATCTTCAATTTCAGTGTTGGACGCACCTGCAGAAAGAAATTCCTCATTTTCATTAGTAATAGTGGGAGAAGTGGTGAGTTTCAAAATCCTTATACTCTTCCTGGTTACTGAGACAGGAATTTCTTGTTTCTTCTTCTTGCTTATTTCCTTCAACCACTTGTCTATTCTTTTGAACACACTTTTAGAGACAACATTCAAGTCATCTACCTCTTCTCTTCCCCAATCTATCTTCCTGGCCGCTGCTTCACCATTTTTCTTGGTACATTTGGCTTCTTTTGCATCTTTTTTTACATCCGTGTCAAGCCCTTTAATTTTAAAAGGCAGTCGCAGGGAAATAATATGATCCAGTGAAAACTGAGAATGCATTCTTTTAAAAACCTCAAATTCATCAACACAGTTAGCCCAATAGTCTTCCAGACTCGGCTGATGCAGGAAGGTAGCATCTAATTTGAAGTGGTTCGCTACAAATTTCTTACTGTCAAAATAACTGTGACTTTGATAATAAGGGAGGTTGAATATCTTGAGTTCAGTATCAGGAGAAGACATACCATGTGTTAACCTGAGGCAATAGTGTTCCAAATCAATAGGAAAGAATGAACCCACCCCTCTTTTAAGCTTGAATTTCAATCCAACCTGGATAATTTGTCTGCATATTTCCAACAGAATGTACTTATCTAGACAATAGCGTGGGAGTTTCACAGGTTCACCACTAAAGCCTCCTACCCTTAAATAGTTGAAGGTAGGGAATTGAATAAAGAAACTACCATAGGCCTTAATTAACTCCATAGCCTCTTCAGACATTCTGTAATTTATCTTCCCCTTTAGCTCAAAGACAAGATTGGCCAGGAATGTATCTTGCACCCTTCAAAAATTTCTCAGGTTCTTCTCCTTTTGTAGATAAGAATGGTATTTGTATATCATCATGTCATGTCTCCAAGGTTGATGAGGAAGACCTTCCCAGTTTCTACAGATGGCTAGGACATAAAATAGGTATGAGGACATGTAGAAATTAGAGGCTTCTGCAGACTGGGATAACTCTTCATCTAGTCTTGCTGCTATTACTTTGGCCCAGTCTACATATTTTGTATTAGTCATAATGGTTTGGATGAGAATATACATCCAGTCCTCCCACATTATGTCATTAGGTTTCCCCTCAATCTGTTTAGTATGACAATAATATCTCTTACCTCTCTTACCAAATGGTCCTTCTTTAGAGGTTTAGGAAGTCTGGAACCTCCTCTTTCAGCCTTGGACAACCAGTCCCTAGCTATATTGTTACTATAATCTCTGAAATTGTGGAGAAAATCTTCTTTATCTTTTTCAAAGTCATAGACGACATAAGTCTCTACAGGAGGAATTCTCAGGGCTGCCATTACTGTTTGTCAGTTCACAGACACCAAAACTTCTCCAGAGGGAAGGAAGATACACTTATTTACCCTATCATACCTATTTCTACACTCCATCACTAATTCAGGGCACAAAGTCAGTTTAGGAAAACTAGCAGCTTCCAACAAACCGCTTTCAATGATTTTGGCTGATATAGTCTCAGCCTTGGCATTTCTAACTCTGTGAACAATCTCTGCAATGTCATCATTGATAAGAACCGTATCTCCCATTTCTGGTAAACAACTACTTATAGGGGAGAACTTATTCTCCTTTACAAATTTGGCCTGTTGGGCCGACTTACTAGAACTACTCATGATAATTCCTAGCGCTATTGATTCAGGAAAAATATATGAAACAATAGAAATATCCTTTCTTACAGTATGCAATTCTTAAAAACTAGAAAGGAAAATGAGAGAAAATACTTTGAGACTCACTGATGTCAACACTTCAGCTTGCAGAGAAAAAACTTCAATCCAGTCTAGCTTTCCAACAGAATGCAAAAACAAAAATGACAAAGAAAGGAAAACTGAATGCATACATTTAAATTGCTTCTTTTTAGTAATTATGATTACTTTCCGTGAATCAATGATTCCTGCCATCAATAGCTGGCCACGTCCCATTGCATTTCCTGCTTGATTAGGCAAACTGTACTTTTAGTTGAGTTGATGTCACTCCCCGTCTTTTCAGAAATCAATTTCATAAATGCGAGTGACATTTGGCACGTGCTGAGTGTGTCTGATCATTATCGCATTTCTATATCTTGAACATTGAACTGTGATGCACTAAGTTCAAAGTTTGAGATCTCACATGCCTTTAGCCACGAATTGACACAAATAATAAATACAATGAACTGATGTAGGACGCGAGAGGTGAAAATGAATTATGAACATAAAAGGTATGGTTCAGGATTCCAGATCTCAAAAAATGCGACATCGAGACAGAAAAGACACAGGCTAAAGAAGGAATGACCAATGCAAAATGGGAAATTGAACTTTGAACTTTGAACAAGTGAGTTCAGGGTTCATAGTTCAATATTACATTACACATCCGTTGCGGGTTTGCAAAACTTACCGATCAAAGAGACAAGCACGGACATGCACAACGGGGAATGGGATGTTGAACTTTGAACATTGAGTTCAAGGTTCAAGATTCAATATACAACCCGACACTACACATGATACTTTGAAAAAAATTTAAATCAAATTTTTTTGACTTGCAACACATATTATGTTACTTATTACAATTCTGAGAAAACAACCCCGTCGGTAAACACATACCAAAAATCATCGGTGAACATAAAGGATGAGCTATCGACACTTTAGCCACGAATTGACACAAATAATAAATATGACAAATTGACGCAGGATGTGAGAGGTGAAAATGAATTATGAACATAAAAGGTATGGTTTAGGATTCAAGATCTCAAAAAATGTGACGCCGAGACAGAAAAGATGCAGGCTAAAGAAGGAATGACCAATGCAAAATGGGAAATAGAAATTTGAAATTTAAAGAAGTGAGTTCAAGGTTCATAGCTCAATATTATACTACACATCCAACATGGGTTTGAAAAACTTACTGATCAAAGAGACAAGCGCGGACATGCAGAACGGGGAATGGGATGTTGAACTTTGAACATTGAGTTCAATGTTGAAGATTCAATATACGACCCGACACTTCACATGCTACTTTGAGAAAAATTTAAATCAAAAGTTTTTGACTTGCAACAGGTGGCTCTGACTGGGGATAGGACTGTGAGGGACGAAACAATGAACTCCAAAATCCTCTGGTTCCACACAAAACTAAACCTACAATCAAGTAGAAACTAACCTAAGACACAACAAAATAATATGTACATGAGAGACAAGAAACTTACAGCTCATAAAGCTTGAGATCTTGCCCGTTAAAGGACAAGGGAATTTCTGTTCCATCAATATACTTCAATCTGAAAGAGTTAGGTCTGAGCTCTTGGCTAATCTCAAAGGGTCCTTTCCATAATGACTCAAACTTGTTGTGTGCTCCTTGGGGTTCTCACCTTTTATCCCACATCAAAACTTTATCCCCTATCATGAACTTCCTGGGTTGAGCTCTTCTATCAAAGATCTTTTTCACCCTAGCTTGGTGATTAGTAATATGATCTACAATATGTTCTCGTTCTTCTTCAATCTTGCACAAATACATAATTCTTTTCTCTAGCCCATTATGGAAATGTTGGTCTTCAATCACCTTTTGTAACTTAGCAGTGGCTAACTCTAATGGGAGGGAAAGCTGAGATTCTATGCCATATACCATCTCAAAAGGTGATATTCTTATGACTCTTTTTGGTGAAGTGCGATCTGCCCATAGTGCTTCATGCAACCTTTTGTGCCAATCCCTGGCGTTATGATCAACTAATTTCTTCATTATGGAAATATAATTCTTGTTAGTTGATTCAGCCTGACCATTACAATGAGGAAAGTACTCAAACGAGTGTGACAATTGAATTCCATTATCATAATAGAATAGATACATTTAAAATGAGGAGAATTTTTGTGCATTGTCAGCTACTATCTTCGCCGGAACTCCAAATCTTACCAAAATATTTTCCTTTAGGAAAGAACAGACTACTACTGAAGTGGTTTTTCTTACGGGAATGACTTATGGCCATTTAGTAAAGTAGTCTGCTGCAGTCAGAATATGAGTATGACCCACACTTGAAGGGGGATTTATAGGTCCTATGAAGTCTATACCCCATTTCTTAAATGGTTCTTCAATAACAACAGGTCTTAACGGTAAGGCTGCTAGATGAGGTTTCCCAAAAAATAGCTTACATTTTTCACACTGTGCAACCCACTTGTAAGTGTCTTTAAACATTTCAGGCCAATAGTAACAGTTTCTTAATATCTTAAATGCTGTCACTAAGGAGGAGAAGTGCCCACCGCAAGCTTCGTTGTGAAAGGATCAAAGCAACTTCTTTTGCTGATTTTCATCGACACATCGGAGGAACATTCCATCTGAGCCTCACTTGTATAATACATCATCAAAGATAACATACTTAACCACTTTTAATTTCAAATTACTTTTCTCTTTTGCAGTAAGGTGATCTGGACATTCTCCATACGTCAAATAAAAGGCCACATTTGAGAACCATACATCTTTCAATCCAGTAAATAGAGACAAAAGAATGTTATCTTTGGACTCCTCTTCATTTTCAGAAATTAGCTTATAGAGTCCCTTACCTCTTACTAATTTGGTAGGTTTTATTTCTAAATCAAACTCTTGCACTTTGGCTACCCATGTTGCCCTGTTATTCATAGACACCTCCTGCTGAGTTAGAATACTCTTGACAGCTGAATTCAGGACATAGACGGTAGAGTGCAAATGAAGGATGTAATATCAGAACTTCTTAACAAACTTCACCACTGCAAAAGATTTCTTTTCCATGGGAGAGTACCTCAGCTCATGTTTCTTCAATGGCACACTCATGAAGGAAATAGGGACGTCTTCATCTGTTTCATTATTTTGCAATAGGACACTGAACATAGTATGTTCTGAGGCATAATAATGTATCATAAAATCTTTTCGAAAGTCCGGATGAGACAGAACTAGAGCTTGAGCAATTTCCTTCTTCACTTCATCAAAATATTTCTTGGCTTCTTCAAACCATTTAAAACTTTGTTTTTCACTTAATAGGTTCACCATAGGCCTAGTCGTTTCTGAGAATTTAGGTACAAATCTTCTCAAGAAATTAATTTTCCCAAAGAAAGATCTTATTCCATTCCTGTTAGAGGGTAGACACAATTGTTGTATCACTCAGACTCTTTTGGGGTCAATCTTAATTCCCTCTCTTGAAACTATATGACTCAGTAACTTTCCCTCTGTCACACAAAAGACATATTTCTTGGGGTTTAGCGATATCCCTTGATTTCTACATTCTTGCAGAATAAGCTTCAAATCTTTTGCATGTTTCTTCCTCTTACGGGAGAAGACAGTCAAATCATCAAGGTAAACCACAATTATCTTATTTAGCAGGTGACCGAAGGAGGAATTCATGGCACGCTGAAAGGTCACTCCTGCATTAATCAAGCCAAATGGCATTCGATTATATGCGAATGTACCCCAAGGAGTAGTAAACGCTATTTTATGCTAATCGCTAGGGTTTACACTGATTTGGTTGTACCATGAAAAACCATCTAGCATTGACATCATTTCAAAACCTGCTACCATCTACAAAATGTGATCCATGTTAGGAAGATCGAAGTTATATTTTAGGCTGGCCTGGTTCAAGTTTCTAAAATCTACGCAAATTCTAATTTCTCCATTTTTCTTATGAACTGGTACTATGTTCGTGACCCAGGTAGAATGGTGAATTGGGTAGATTATTCTATCATTCAACATTTTTTCCACTTATCTAAAAATGGCATCTGAGACCCTAGGATTATAGTTCCTGAGTTTTTGTCTGAAGGGCTTGGTGTCGGGTTTCAATGGGATGTGATGTTGAAACTGTCCATTTTTAAAATCCTTCAAGTCTTCATATGACCAGGCAAACACATCTTTGAATTCTCTTAATAACTTCATGAATATAACTTTTTCTTCTAGGCTACAACAAGTGCCTAGATGCACATATCTGGGATTTTCATTACTTCCTATATTTATTTTCTCAAAATCACCAGATTGCTTACCACTAGTCTCTTC
Organism: Thuja plicata; assembly: GCA_018584345.1. Classification (NCBI taxonomy): domain Eukaryota; kingdom Viridiplantae; phylum Streptophyta; class Pinopsida; order Cupressales; family Cupressaceae; genus Thuja; species Thuja plicata. The sequence goes on along the minus strand of MU226913.1, from coordinate 380,914 downwards.
AGTTTGACCAATGAAACAATCACCATGGTCAAATAGGCTCTCCATTTTTACGAGGTCCTTAGGGATATGGTTTCCCTTCAATTGCACAATATCTCCACTTTTATCCACCTGCTCATCTGCACAAAAATCTTGACACTTGAATTCTGAACGTTCAAAAAATACTAAGGAAAATTTTTCAAAACCCTGTAAGAATGTCAACACATGGGCATCGTTATTGAAGATTTTCCAAGAATTAGCATTATCTGGTATGCTAGGTCTATGAACTTTCTCTATAGTATACTGATTGTTGTCAAAATCAGGGTGAGGAATGAATAATGTTGTAGAACTGGCAAGTACGTCTACTCTAGAATTTAATTCTCTAGGGATGGCCTCAATTGCAAATGCCTTAAAACCTTCAATTTCATCCCAAACCCTATTTCTATAATGCTTCATTCGCTCATTTTTAACTGCATATATGCTTCTCACCTGCTTGACAATTAACTCAGCATCCCCTTTAGCTTTCAGGACTTTGATAATTTTCTTCTTTGCTTCTTGAATACCGAGCAACAATGCTTCATATTCTACGATGTTATTTGTATTCTTGAATTCCAATTTAAAAGAAAAAGGGAACTTCTCACCAACAAGGGATATCAAAAATACCCCTGCACCTGAACCTGTAGAGGAGCAACTCCTGTCAAACTCAAGAACCCAAACTCCTTTATTTCTTGGAGGTTTCAACTCAGCAACATCTTCTTCAGGTAAGATCACATAATTAACAAATCTGTTTCTTGGTATAAGATTTGAGCTCTGGGATCTTTAGATGGGAAGACAGTATATTTTGACTTGGTCTCAGGTTGTAATACTACCTTCTGATTACTAATGGGAATTATTGCTTGTGAACAATCTAGCTTAATTTATCCTCCTAAGTCTCGGCAGAAGGTTCAACTTAAAAGCATACCATAGCTAGCAGGTATGTTTACCACAAGGATAGTTAACTTTAGCCTTTTATTGGGATAGGTGGCCAATGAGACTTGAGCATCTTTGATTTGACCAAGTAATGGGACTTGTTTAGAATCCATCGAGTAACACTTGCCGAAGGTCTTTGTTAGGGGCAAGTCTAAGGCTTTTGCTATAGAGGAAGGAATTATATTGTCTGATGTCCCTGAGCCTATGATGCAGTTACTAAGTTTATGACCATGCATGAACAAAGATACATAGAAAGGTTCTGGTTTACCCAAAATTTGAGCAGGTTCTGAGGATTCCTGACTAAGGATATTTTGAATTTTTTTGGGAAGAATTGAATTCTAGTTTTCAGGAGTTTTGTGAGTGATTACGGTATTTGTTTGATTTGCTACAACTTTAGGAGATGATCCTTTTACAAAATTCACTAATTTATCCAACTCGTTAGGTATTAACTTCAAATATTTGACAGGGGAAATCTGAATCTTGGAAGTTTTACAAAAATCAACAAAATCAAAGGAAGAATCAAGGTCTAATTTTTTTAGAGTTTTTACCTCTGGTCCTTCTCTTTTGTCCATCTTTGAATTGCCACTTGTATTCACATGCTCCTTTTCTCCTTTATTTTGAAATGGATGCGAGACTTGATTGGTATTTTTACTTCCTTGTTGACCCCTAGTGAGCACAGAGAAAGAAGGTTCCTCCAGAGTAATAAAAACATCACCACCATGATCAGTGTCAGACTCATACTCTAAGTAGTAACTTACAGAGTCGCTAGGCCCTCCAGAGTTTCCTTCATCAGCAGGGATCTCCTGAATACTTTCTTTATTAGCTTCTAGCTGTTTTTAACGCACCATCTCAGGACATGAATCTCCATCATGTTCGTCAGTTAAATGAAAAATACACATATTTCCTTTTACAGGAGGGGGCTCAATTTGTATTCTTTGCTGGACTGGTAAGGCATTCCATGATTTCCCATAATTTCCTATCCCCTGACTTGGATATCTGTGAGGAACATCTTGGTATGGAGCAGGAGGAGATTTTGGCATCTGTCTCTTAAGAGCAATCATATAATTTACTAATCTTTGTACTATTGGATCACTAGAGCCAGAAGTAGAGGCTTGATTTGTTGATGTTTATATATCTCTTCTCCATTTCCCTACCGTTATGAGGTCATCCTCAAGTTCTACTACAAGATTTTGAGCTGCAACTATATCAACCACCCTATCCCGTCTCAATTGATAGCTTATGTCAGGAGGAATTGCATTGACAAAGAAGCCTTTTTGATTTTTTCCATTCGGTCTCTTAGCATTAGGGATCTGATATAGGATTTTATTGAATTTGGATACAAATTCCCTCATAGGCTAATGCATATCCTTCTTTAATTAGGACAATTGGAGCAAGAGGGAGTGTTCATCTTCGGCAGATTTGAAATGAGCTTCAAAATCTTTTTTTATTGAGTTCCAATCAGTAATATGACCATTCGGCAAATGGTAAAACCAATCAGCAATAGATTCAGCAAGGGTTTGTACAAATAATCTAATTGCAACATCTTCATGTTGTACAGCTAAAATCCCACAAGAAGTCTTGAAAGCATTCAAATATTCATCTACATAAACTTTACCATTTCCATAAAGTCTAGGTAATACATCCCTAGCCCCTTTTGGTAAGGGATGGTTTCCTCCTACATTTAAGGGACCTGCTGTCGCTCCCCAAGGCTGGGCCATGATCGAGGTTGGGAAAATGGTTACAATGGGGGGAGTTTAAGTACCAGACAAGGTTAAAGCCTGCCAATTCGATTGACTTGAAGATGCTTGTGGAGAAACTTTAGGAGGAGAGGAAGGCCTACTTTTTGCTTTCTTCTTAGGGGTAAAGGTAATAGGAAAGCAAAATTTTTGCAAATCTTGATAAAACTTATCAAAGATACCTTCTCTCCTTTGAGACCTAGTATAAGGATGAGAATCCAGGTTTAAGGTCTTTGTGGGTTTTGAGCAACTCTGTCCACCACTGTAGCTTCTTGTGCTACAAGAAGTCCTCTCAACCACTCCACAATCTCTTCTTCCTCCTCTATCACCAATCAAACCTGCAGATATTACTGATCACTTTCCCTTACTTTCCAGGCCAAGACAACTAAATCATAAATAATTTCTTCTTGGGTATCTAAAAAGTGTAAATCAGGTTGAAGGATAGGGAGAATTTCTTCTTCACCAGGTATCACATCAATAGGTAATACCATGATTTTCTCTTGCTTGGAAACACAAATGCATACTGATCTTTTTTGTAACACGCTCCCCAGCGGAGTCGCCAAAAATCTATTAGTGAATAGATTTTTCCTTCTTGAAATATAACTATCAAAGACTCTTAAACTCAAAAATAGAAGGAAAGAAATGCACTAACAATTGAGTGATTCATTCACAACCACACTCTCCACATTCAAAGGTGCAGCTACCTTGAATAAGAAGAATTTTCAATAAAATCTTTAATTCAGAAACATCTATTTTGAAGCATACTTTTCACCAGAAAGCACGAAAGGCTGTGATTCACATCACCATAGATAATTGATTAACTATTCTGAGATCTTGA
>MU226913.1:324938-336044 GCA_018584345.1 Thuja plicata | reverse complement strand
TCTTCATCAAGAATTTCCTCCTCAATTTCAGGCTTCTTCTTCTTGGGCCTAGTCATTAGGTCCCATGCTGTCACCTCATCTTCAGTTGGCCACTTGAAGTCCTGAGTGCTTTGTACCTGTGCCTTTTGCCTTTCCCACCTAACATCAGTAATGCTCTTAACATCCACTAGAAATTTATTGATGTCAGTTTCAGCTCTAAAGGCCTCATCTAAAATCTTATTAAAGCCTTCAATATCTAAATCAGATTCTAAAATGAATGCCTCATTATTAGGCATCTTACTGTCAAAATCATTCTTCCAGACCTCCAAGGCCTTTATCTGATCATCTTCTCCTTTAAGGGGAGGAACAAATCTGTTGAAGTCTGAAGAAAATAGGCTCAATTTAGCCTCTACTTGGTTTAACTTGCCTTTGAAAAATAACAAGGCCACATTTACCTTTTTAATCTCATCTCCTACTTCTGTCACCACCTTAGGTAAATATGATTTTAAGGGCTGCAAAAAGGCAAGCTTCTCAAATGGTTGCACCCTGAAGACCAATTAAAAAATTAAGGGTTTAATATAGCAAGGTACCCTGTTGTCTTTGTGTGTAGGGTGGGCAACTTATTATATGCATTGAGGATGACATCTGTCTTATCCTTCAATATATCAATTCTATGTTGCAAAATGCACCTAAATGCATTCAAGGCTATCTCATTCTTCTTTTCTCCCATGTCATCCTTTTCAACCACCTCCTCTGATTTTTCTTTCTCCTCGATTTGCAAAGGTTGTTGTGAAGGTACATACACCACTTCAGGCTTTTCTTCTAATTGCTTCATTAGTTCAGTAATTACCTGATTTTGTTGGTGTATCTTGATGTGGCACATCTCTCGGTCTTTTGCCAAAGCACTGGTCTCTTCTATCAAAATGCTAAATTTATCAGATAGTTTCTTGGTCTTGTCCTCATTTAAGTGTACCCAATGTGTCATAATCTAGGATATCTCTACATCCCCTATATTCTTTACTGACCAGACCATCTGATTACCCACCATATTCTCTTGGATGTTTACCAACTGAGGTTTCTGGTATTTTTGGCAAAGGCTCCACATGGAAAAGGCCTGAGAATTTGGGCTATACCCAAAACCCTTTATCATGTCTCCAATTTGCACCTCACTTTCCATTTTCAAATTTGGCTGCTTCCTTATCTGATCAATGATAAAATTTGAGGCTAAGTCCCAGCCCTCAGCCAACAATACGCCACTGTTTAACACTATCTGCCTGGCCTCATCTGGTGAGATATCCTCACTGTCAGGGTCATATGATTATAGGGCCAAAAGAGCCTCATTAGTGACCATTTCTTCTCCATCAACTTTCAATTGAGCTCTTATTTCTTCCTTCTTATGCCACCTCAAAAAATCTTTAAATTCATCAGTCTTGATGAAACTATCATCACTTAATTTTTTTTGCTGATGTAGCAATCTTTCATCAATTTAAGACTTGAGAGGAAACTCAATATTTTCCTCTACATCAAGTTATTTCTTCTTTCCTTGTCTGATCAATTTTCTTAGGTTATGGTCATATAACCTATTCCCAGGAACCAAGGCACTTACTTTATCCTTTTTCTTTTCCTTCCTAACAGTTGAAAGCTGACCTATGTAAACATTTTACCTTTTCGCTGAAGGTTCCTCTACATCATCTGGCTGGGAGATCTCTGTTAGGTCAATAATATGGCCCTCTTCTCCCTACAACTATGGTGCCTCTTCATCATCTTGTTGAGGCTGATCATATTGAGGTGGACGAACATAGTCACCATCACTACCACTTTCATATTCTGACTTTGAATGTTCAGGCTCCTGGGCTCCTTTCTTATCTAGGACACTGTCAAGTTGTTCACAAAGCACATAGAAATTATCAATCATGGCTTTGATTCTATCAAAGTAGGGAAAATTAGGATAGAAGCCTCCAAAATCCAACCCATTTCTCTTCATTTGTGTTTCTAGCTTCAGTAATTCCTGAATCCTCTCCCTTCTTGTCCTAATTTCATCTTCATCAAGAAGGTTTCTTGTTGCATCCTCTTCTATACATGTACAATGAACATTTGTATTTGGGATTATGGGGGTTAGAAGCTTTCTAACTCTTGCCATGAAACCCTCAGGATCAATATATCTATATGAGGTTGCCCCCATTCTACAACTCTCCAACCACTGGCTGACTGTATCAATGGCACCTTTGCCAATAGTGAAATTGAAAATTCTAAATTGCCTAGGGGTTAGGGTCCCCTTCCCATGAGGCACAAAATGCTCATTATCTATCAGTAAAAGCTGCCATATAAATTCCATGGCAGCAACTCTTGAGGGCACATGGTAGGGCAGGATATGTGGTGGATGTATACATCCATAAACCATGATCATGGTAAATTTATCTTTAAGAAAGAAGTCTCCCGAGTTATGACCTCCCTCCCATTTGTCTACATAATCACAAGGCCTCAGTAGTTGGAGCACCTTGATTGGGAGCCTTGTCTTGCTGATGCCCATGCTCTACATTATTGGATATACAATCCAATTCTCAAATGCACAGTAATCACAATCCTTGGATGTATAGTTCCAAATCCTAACCCAAAACTGAATGGGATTAGGCTTGTCCTTAAAAATATTTTGAGGATCCAAATTGTTCACATCCATGATCCCAAAGTTAAAATGTAAGAGCAGATGCATCAGGATGGAATAGTGAAAGAACCTAGGTTCTTTCTCCTTGGGATCCTTCATCTTCTTCTGTGTTGCTGCAAAACCTTCATGCATCTCATCAATGACGTGTTGTATGTAGTCATAACTAGTGCTAGAATGCACCTCTTGTAAGTCAAGTACCATCATTAAAATCCCAACATTAATCTTCTCAGCTCCCCCATCTCTCCCTAACACTCTACAGAGGGCATAGGAAATATATTTGATATATAAATGTAGGTCCTTAAAGAAATAGGGTGTTGTACCGGGTATAGGAGTAAGATGGTTCCTAACCTCCTTATGCATGTGTTTCTGTAATTGTCCCCTAGAAATTCTTAGCTTTAACCTATATCTCTCTTCTTGCTTAGTAATATTAATTTTTGTGGACATGGTACTGTACAAGCCAAAGGCTTGCATAAATGAGTTTCTGTTCAGGATAAGTAGGGTAGTGCCATCATTTTTATTAATTGTCTTGGACAAGACATCATAGTGACTGGCAAGACCTAAGAACAAGTCTACATCTATATAGACGTCAGGGACAATTAACCTAGCCAGACCACATGTCCAAGGGTTTGATACTGGAATGGCCTTATCAGAATTCTTATAGAAGTAGTTGAAAAGTGAAAAACCTGTTGATCTCGGAGTGTCTGCATCCTTGATCTCGCAATAATCATCAGTCAAAACATTTGCATTTGCCCTTTTATTTTGGGTAGACCCCGACAAAAATTTGAGGAATTCATCAGAATAATTCCTTTTTACTTTAGTATCATCATTTATCTCGTCGCTCGTCCCACTGGTAGAAGCCACACTGACTGATCTAGTCATGTTTGCTCTGTTTCAATCCTCTTTTCTTTATCGATATTGAAGCAAATCTTCTCTCAGGGTTCACTTCTCTTCTCTGTGCACTGTTCCCAACAATTCAAAACTTGACAATCAATTGAGTACTCTGCAACTTAACCAATTTCTTCTCTCAATTCAGAAAACCTAGCACTCCTTCGCTCTGTAACTTTGAATGCAAGATAAGTTAAAAATGAGCCTTCAATCAACTCTTTATGGTAACTATTTCAAGTACACGACTCATCATTTGAAAAATTATTAATTCTGTCTTCAATTAAGCATGCCATGAAATTGATTGAAAACCTAGCCATAGTTCACGAGTGTGACAGGAAATCAAATTCATATATGTGTATCTTCAGAAAAAATCTTATAAAATTTGAAGGAAATGACATGCCTCTATGTGATTGGTTCTCTGTCATACATCTCAGCTACCCTTTTTACACATCAATCAATATTTTGGATTTTCATTGCACGCAGAATCCTTCACATTGTTTTCATGTCATCAACTGCCACCTTTTCTAAAATTTCATATTGAGCGACTACGTGACTGTGTATTATCTCCTTGTTGCTGACCTAACTTCATAATCCTCAATTCTTCTAGAGACCAAGCGACTATGTTATTTTCTTTGCCTGACTAACCATGGTTTATTTATGGCGATCACGTGACTAAAAAAATCAAAGTCACTGGATAAAAAACTTTACTCACAATTTATTCGGAGACTCCTCGACTGACGGTTACCTTTATCTATTACAGTTATCTCCAAGTCGCTGAATTTTACTTTTCTTTATGAGACCCCGCGACTAACCTTGGTCGCGTAATTGCTGAGTACAAATGTTATTTAACCAATCTTTCAGAGACTATGTGACAAACATTTTCTTTTGGTTTTAATTCAGATACTACGCGACAAACAACTATCTCCAAGTTGCGAGCACTTTTACCTTTAAGGCCTTTTGATCAGAGACATCACGACCACCATTTGATCTATTCATCTTTGCATCTGATAGCTCTGCTAAGTCACTGAATATTTCTTAATACCTTTATATTATTTGGAGACTACGCGACAACAAAGGAATTTATACTTAGTCTCCTAATTGCCAAATAACCTTTTTCCTTTGGGAGACCACACGACAAATCTATTAATCCTTTTAGTTTTGGACACATGTATCCTTCCATTGCTTGTCTTTGAATCGCTGAATAAAAAATGACTTAGCATCTTAATCCAGCGACCACCCGACTGCCTTATATTCCAAACTGTATGCGGTTAGTCGTGAAGTCTTGATGTCTTTCACTTAATTGTCATCTCTTCTAGAGACCATGCGACATGAAATTTATACATATTACATAACTGTAGGCCAATTTAGAGACTACGCGACTGAAACAATTGCCAAGTCTCATAAAAATTTACTAATTGCTGGATCAATCACACAACACCGCAACTCATCTGTGGGCCCTTTTGCTAATTGCTGACATGTTTCTTTATTTAGAGACTCCGTGACTGAAGGGCTCTACCAAGTCTCACAAAATAAAAGGAATATTCTATTTCCTTGAGAGACATCTCGACATAGGTCAATCGCCAAGTCTCAAAACAAAAAGGAATATGCTGTTAAGATCACGCGACTAGGCGACTATGGTAAAAAACACATGACTTAAGTTGTTTCAAAAAGGTAACGCTAAAATAGAAACATGATGAACACTTTAGAGTTTTTCTCATTTTGGCTTAGAGCAGGACCTAGGGTTTCAAGGTTTTTCATTTTCACATGGATTTTGACCTGAAGACCCTAAAAATTTCAACAGGGATATTACTAGGAACTGAGAAACTTCTGGCTGTAGTAAAGAAAAGAGCATGAGGATCACCAAATTTGGCAAACAGAGTAGAACTAGGAATACAACCAACAGTGGCTCTACCTGAGGATCAATTAAACACAGTTTATGGCAAAGAACCATAGAATCTTTGGTTGCAGACCCTTCAAAAAATGAAGAAGAGACCAGCTAACCTAAAATAGAAGGGAAACTTAATTATAGAAATTTATAAACAAAAAGGGAAAGATTCACAATATGATACATATTCATTTGTGCATTACTTTAATCCTTAATTAAAGAAAGGCTTTAAGAATTTCCCATGGACAGGCAACTCAAAATCTTCTCCCTCCATATTCTTCAATAAATAAGAGTCTTTGCCAAAATTTTCTGAAATAATGAAAGGTCCTAGCCAAAAAGACTTAAATTTCTTGTGCTTACCTTTGTCTTCTACTCTTACATTCCATTGGAGAACTAGGTCACTAGCCTAGAATTTTCTCTTAGTATCCCTTTTGTCAAACAGGTACTTCATCTTTTGCCATAATTTTATGTTTTCTCTCTGACTATTTCTCCTTGTTTCATCCAATTAAGTTAGCTGTATCATTCTATCTTGCATATTGTCAGAGACATCTAAATGCTCTTGCTGTATAAATTGGTATATTGGCAATAAATTATTGATTGGAAACCTTGCTCGTAACCCATATACCAGCTCAAAAGGATATTTACCAGTTGCCTTTTTGATTGTTATCCTATCAGCCCAAAGAGCTAATTTCAACTTTGTGTGCCATGTTCTCTTATTTTGTTCCAGAGTCCTTTTCAGTATCTTCAATATACTCTTATTGCTAGACTCAGCTTGTCCATTAGCCTGTGGGTGATATGGAGATGAGTATGATATTGTAATCCCATACCTTTCACAGAAAGTTGTCATTTCTTTTGATCTAAAACTCATGGCATTGTCCATCACTAATTTAGTAGGTACACCGAATCTGGTTAAAATATTCTCCATGAGAAACTCAGTAACCACCTTGCTTGTAGGGATAGCTTCAATCCACTTTGTAAATTAATATGTGGCAACCAATATCCAACTATGTCCTCCACTAGACTTCTCCTGAAATTCACCAATAAAGTCAATCCCCCACATAGCAAAAGGAGCTTCAGTACTCACTTGGTTCAGTAACAGAGCACCTGAAAATTTTAGTTTATTGGAAAACCTTTGACATGGTTCACATTTCCTAACATGTATATAATTATCTTTGAACAAAATAGGCCAATAATACCCTACCCTTAAAATCTTTTGGGTGGTAGTTTTAGCAGAAAAGTGACCTCCACATTCTCCTTCATGCATTTTAGTCAAAACTTTCTCAGCTTGGTATCTGTCAAGGCACAACAATAGTACACCATTCTTATCTTTCCAAAACAAGTCACCCTTGATCAGAGTGTACCTCTGAGTTTTCAATTTCAGACTCCTTTTTTGATTTTCAGACAAATGATCAGGACACCTAGCATTTTTAAGAAAGAATACAATATCAATATAGTATGGTTGTCTTTCTATGCTAGTAATGGCTTGGTCATGTATTTATGTCTGATTTAGCTATATTAAATCCAGGTTCTCTTCTATCATAAGCTTCGCCAAACCTTGTCCTCTTATTAACTTGGTGATATTGATCTCAAGGTTGAATTCTTGAATTCTGGTGATCCACTTACACCTCTTACCAGTTACCTCTGACTGTGTAAGGATATCCTTTACTACTGAATGAGGAACATAGGCCTGTACCCTAGCACAAACCAAGTAGGGCCTAAATGATTTCACAACTTCACAACCTTTACTAATGCATAAGCCTGTTTCTCCATTATTTCATAGTTAAGCTCTGTAGCCTGCAAGGACTTACTGTAAAAATCTATGGGATGTTCAAATCCTTTTTCATCCTTTTGAAGTAGAACAACAACAATTGTATGGAATGATGCAAATGAAAATAAAGAGAAAGGCTTAGTATAATCTAGGGATTTCAAAACTGGAGCCTCTTGTACTGCTTTCTTTATTTTTTCAAATGCCTGTTGATCTTCTTCATTCCAAACAAACTTGGCATCCTTCTTTAATAATTTGACAATGGGTTTAACAATTTCTACAAAATTTACTATGAATCTTTGGACAAAGTTTATCTTTCCTAAGAAAGATTGCACACCTTTTAAGTTCTTTGGAGAAATCAATTTTTGAATTGCTTCTACTCTCTCAGGGTCTATTCTTACCCCTTCTCTAGATACTATATGTCCTAGCAACTTCCCCTCTTTGACTGCAAAATGACACTTCTTGGGATTTAGTGAGACACCATATTCCAATGCTTTGTTAAAAATATTTCCCAAGTGATCACAATGATCAATAGCCCTTTTGGAATATGCAATTAAGTCATCTTGGTAAATAACCATGAATAGATCAATGAATTCTTTGAAAGAAACATCCATAGCCCTTTGAAAAGTTGCCACTGCATTTATTAATCCAAAAGGAATTCTGATATACACATAAGTTCCCCATGGACTAGTAAATGCATTTTTATACTGCTCTGTCTCTTTAACTAAGACCTGGTTATAACTTGAGAAACCATCCATCATAGACAACAATTCACAACCAGTCACCTTGTGCAACATTGCTTCCATATTGGGTAATGAATAGTTATATTTCAATGAAGCAATATTTAGATTCCTGAAATCCACACACAGTCTGATATCACCATTTTTCTTTCTAACTAGCACCAAATTTGATACCCAAGTTGAATGTCTAATGGGCTGGATTATCCCAGCATCCTTGAGTTTCATCAACTCTTGTTGCATCTTAGGAGCTAACAAGGGGTTAATAGGCCTCTATTTTTGCCTAAATGGTTTCACATTTGATTTCAATGGAATTTCATGTTGAAAAAGGTCTTCTCTATATGCTTTCAAGTCTTCATATGACCAAGCAAAGACATATTTGTATTTTCTCAATAATTTAATCAGATTTGTTCTTATATGAGAATCTAAACCTTTCCCAATATAAACTATTTGAGGACTACTTTCAGATCCCAAGTTTATTTCTTCTAAATCCTCAATCTTGGCATTGCTTAACTTTGATGAATCATTTTGCTGACTTATAAACAATGCTTCAAGCTCAACCAGTCCCCTAGGAATCTGATTAGAACTTAATTGGACAACTTCATTTCCACAGATGTAGTCTTTTCCATCATCATGTTCCAGTAAGGAACTACAATCTATACTTTGGTTCTCATAATGGTCTAAACATTGTATGAACCTCAAAATATCTTGATCATCCTAGAACACCTGCCAGTTGTATATGTTGTCTGGAACAACTGGTCTTGTTTTGAATTCTAGTATTGACACCCCATGTAAGGTCAAATCATCATTTTTTAAAGTAACATTTGCTAAAAAATCAGCCATAATATTTTTTGACCTTTCTAACCAAATTATATCAAAGGCATCAAACATTTCAAGTTGATCCCAAATAGCATATTTGTACATTTTCAATCTGTCATTTTTTACAGCATATTTGGATCTGACTTGTGCTACCACCAACTCCGAATCACCATAAACCTTTAAACTTTTTATACCATGTTTGATAGCAATTTCAAGTCCTAAGAATAAAGCCTCATACTTTGCAGTATTGTTTGTACATTGGAAGGCTAACATAAATGAGTACTTAAAAGTCTTACATGATGGAGATATCAAAAATACTCCTGCCCTTGATCCTTCTTTAGAGAAAGCACCATCAAAGTACATCTTCCACAATCCATCTTCTTGCATGATTAATTCTCTGTTCAAAAGGTCAGCCTCTTGATATTGACAATAAAGTTCATTTTTTTGCATCCTAAAATTTTCCAAGTCTATATCAATGCAAAAATTAACATTAGTGTCTTCAAATTTTTCTATCATGTGGGGAGTTCTACTCTCCCTTAAGACTTTAACATTTTCTCCAGCAATGTTGAAAGTAGCATATGATAATTCATTTTGTATACTACCTCCCATTTGAGCACTCCATTTTCTTGATAGCAACATGCCATAATGCGGTGGTATGTCAACCACTAAAACATTCATAGTCATTACTACATCAGGGCATACTGCTAGTCTATAAGGCATAGCCTCAATGGTACCAATCACAGGGACCTCTCTAGAGTCCATAGCTCTACATCTCCCATAAGGTGTATCAACCTGTAACACCATTTCCCTCATGATTTCAACTGGCATAACTATATTAGAGGCTCCTGAATCAATCATGCAATTTTTTATCATCTTATCATTAATTATCAATGAAAGAAAAAATGGGTCAACAACTTTTGGGGAAGAAATTGCATTCAAGAATATTTGAGGAATTTCAGATGTCAACACCTCTACTTCATTTTCCTTGGTAATTGGCCTCTTGGAAACATCCACTAGACTCTGAACCTTTATTGTGGGTACACTGTTTAATAATGACATTGCTTTTTCCTTATGTTCTTTAATTCTCATCATTTCCAGAAATGGAACCTTAACTGTCATCTGGGACCAACATTGACCCATATCTACTAGAGTGTATCTCATATCTAAAAATTTTGATTTGTCAATAGTAACATCATTTTCTTCATTGTGTTCTTTTAGAGCTGACTCTTTTAACTTTTTATTTTCTATCTTTTGAACAGGAACAATTTTTTCTTGTCTTTTCACATCTTTCTCTTGTACAACATTTGGCTCTATGGCTTTTGTAATAATCTTGACCTTATGTTTATTTACATTTTCACTAGGTCCATCTCTTTTTAGCACATATTTAGTGTCTATTTTATTTTCCTTTATAAAGACACCTGAGGGTTGGCTACCAGCACCACCTACCACCCTGTTCCTCAAGTGGTAATTGCTTCTAGATTTATTCACTAACTCTGTAGTGATTCTAGCCTTCTCTTCATCTGAAGCTTTCCTGATGAGTGGAACATCTTGATTGTCTTGGGCATAACATCTTATATCACCATTAGTTTCCTCAGTTTTACTACCAAATAAGATCTATTGATGATGATTCTCCATCCTTCTTTGTGAAATATAATAATCATGATTTTCTTCTTCATTGTCTGAATCTATATCATGGCATGAATAAGTATTGGTCATACTATGATCACACTGTTCACCATCATCATTCCCCTATTCTTCACTCACTCTTAAGTCTAAAGAAACAATACAAAAATCAGGGTTATGAGGAGCCTCGCATGCTTCACACCAAGTATCATCATTGCAAAAATGAACATAGTTTTTGTGAAGAGGGTCTGGAGTTCTATTGTCTGTTTTATCTTTTCTAAGTACAGTAACATGCTTTCCATCCTTGAATTGAGTTCCATAAGGATGGTTTTGCATCCTATTTTGAGGATTGTAGGTAGCATTGTAAGAAGGTCTATTGTTCTGAGGAGCTTTATATTCTTTATACTCTGGTTCTTTCAAATTGCTCCTACTAAACCTTGAGTCATCCCTCCTATTCAATTTACCAGATACTCTTCTATTCATTTCAATATTGACTGCTATTTTATAAGCATCAATAAGAGTTCTAGGGTTCTTATGACTAAGAGAATATCCCAATTTAGAATCAAAGGCGTTCAAATAAGTTGCTAAACATACCTCTTCATCCAGCCTTATCTTCTGAAATAACTTGTGCATAGCTCTCTGAAATCTTGTATTAAACTCTGTGACTTCCTCATTATAGTTCTTTTTAATATTATTGAACTCATTCAATAAAAATCCTTTATTTGTTTTGTCTCCATATTGATCTTTAAAC
>MU226913.1:300527-324861 GCA_018584345.1 Thuja plicata | reverse complement strand
GATCATCAACAAAATCAATGAATTTTCTTAGATGTGTTTCACAAGATATAACATTATTACCTGCAAACTTAGGGAGTTTTTCTCCTATATCACCCACATCTTTAGGAAAAGCATTAGGATATCCAGGAATACCAAAAAAATTAAATTGTTTGTACCTTTCAGTGTGCAATGGTTTCCTTTGAAAGCTATCATCCTCCTTAGCAGTAGTGGCCCTTGTTTTAGAAGCAGTAACATTCTCCGGGCCAGCATAAGAATATTTTGAAGACTGTAAAAAATCTATCTTTTTCTTCATTTCATTAGTGACAGCCTCCATTTGTGCTTTTTCTAACATTTTTTCCATAGTTTCTTTTTCAATTCTTAATTTTTCCAAATCAATGTCCAACTTGGACATTTGCTCGGTTATAGGCTTTTGAAACTTAGGTTCTTGATTCCTAATTTCACTCATCTTTTGCTTTCCTTTATCCTTTTGTGAAATAGGAGCCTTATGAGTGACTGATATTTCTTGGTCCCTCTGAGATCTCTCTGTATCTTTTATACTTTGATATTTTGAAGAATTTCTTCTATTCTTATCAACATTCTTAGGGTCACTCTTTTTCTTTCTCATTTCTCTTTCTTTCTTCATTTGTTGAACCAGGGAAAGCTGTTTCAAGATAAACTTCTCTTCATTTGCCAGCATATCAGAGGGAGCATCTTCTGATTCTGAACTAAAAGTACTAGTCTCTTCTCTCTCACTTGAAGTAGAGGTGACTTTGGGTGTTTCCAATACCCTTTCAGCTACTTCTTCATACTCTGAAGTATTCCCATCATGAGAATGCTGACTTACATTCATTACTCTCCTAATATTAGCCTATTTTCCTCTTGAAAGGGTCTCATCCATGTTAACTGGATTTTTATTTTTTCTCCAAGATATCTCCATCCTTGAGGATGATGGAAGTCCACCATATAATATTTTCTCAGGATCTACTCTCATCCTTGACCTAGTATTCATTATTGAAAGATATTCACTCAATTTGCACTAATCTCAGAGATTTTCTTTTAGAGTTGCCACCCAATAACTTAGGATAAATGAATACTTATCAAAGGATAATTTGACTACAACCACCGAAAACAAGAAAAAATTATTTCTTTGGTATTCTATGAATATTTGTCTACAACCAGATTCTGAGATAGCTTCTAAATATGCTCTTAAAAAAAACATCCCTAGCAGAGTCACCAATTTGTTAGGGTTTTTTCTTGCTAGGCCTTTGAAAGATATTTGAAATCTTAAACAACTCTATGACCCCTAATTCCTTTTGACACTATGACTCAAGCAAGGGAAAAATACTAATTGATGAGGTTCTTGATAACACTGGAGATATCTGTTACTACCTCCTTCTTTTTTGAGATCCACTGACTCAGGCAGGTTTTACCTATGACTGATTACTGTCTTAATAGTATCTTTAGAGTGGATTGAACCTTATGTGTTGAATGCTCTATTTTAGATGGACATGTATATAACAATATAGATAACTATGATTATTCTGAGAAAAATCTTGGCAATCCAAATGAATATCTTAATGATAGCAAACATCAACATAATCAAGAAATACATTCTTCTTTCCTTTTATAACTCTTATGAATCTAGGAGGAATAACCCATTTGATTTTCTCTTTAAGAAATCAACATAATTCAACTGTAACCCTTATGAATACAATTTATTTTAAACATAGTACTCTAAAATGATTGGTTTGAATAGTATTTAAATGTTTGGATAATGACAGATTATCAAATCAACTCCTAGACCAGTGCCTATCCTTTGGGCTATAGAGTCAATAACTTAAAGTTCACAAAAATACATAAAAACAAAATACTGTAAGATGCCTTACAACTTACATACAATTCAGATAAAATTCCTTACAAATTATCCTGTCATCTCTATGATATTGTATCAAATCCTTAACCATTGTTATGCTCCCTGAAACTACTTACAAAACTTAGTTCTTTCCTTGAAAGAAACTTGCAAGTGATTAGATAGCTACCTTATAGCTAAAATGCTTGAAATTGCCTTACAAATTC
Organism: Thuja plicata; assembly: GCA_018584345.1. NCBI lineage: Eukaryota > Viridiplantae > Streptophyta > Pinopsida > Cupressales > Cupressaceae > Thuja > Thuja plicata. The sequence continues at coordinate 322,806 of MU226913.1, read as the reverse complement.
AAACATAAAAGAGCATACACAACAATTAAAGAGACAACAATGAAAATACAGTAGAATTACACTGTATTTTTATTAATATGGTCCTGCTTTAGTACATAAAAATCTTGAAAGCTTGAAAGACACAGACAAAAGTCTAGAAAGATTGATTTTCTATATAATTCATCCTCGTTAAAATTACAACTTTGATCCTATATATAGGCCCTTAACCATCTTGGAATCCTTTATTTTAGGATGCAAAAAGCCTTAGATGGTTTAAGGAACCTAACCCTAAAAAGTACAGAAAAGACAAAAGAAAAGAATGAAGAAGCGGTGGGAAGACAAAAATAGAGGATAAAAATCTGATACTCTTTGTCCTTTCTGGAATCTGGCGCCTTTGTTTGACAATGTTTAGGATAGCTTATGGTATTTGCAGCAAGAATAAGTGACCACCATTACAAGCTGACCTACACTTATCTCCATTAATAGCTAACCTCCCTATGCTCAATGATCAGGCACCAGGTGTTCCCCTCTGCTCTTCATCAAGAATTTCCTCCTCAATTTCATGCTTCTTCTTCTTGGGCCTAGCCATTAGGTCCCATGCTATCACCTCATCTTTAGTTGGCCACTTAAAGTCCTGAGTGCTTTTTACCTATGACTTTTGCCTTTCCCACCTGACATCAGTAATGCTCTTAACATCCACTAGAAATTTATTGATGTCAATTTCATCTTTGAAGGCCTCATCCAAAATCTTATTAAAGCCTTCAATATCTAACTCAGATCCTAAAATGAATGCCTCATTATTAGGCATCTTATTGTCAAACTCATTCTTCAAGATTTCTAAGGCCTTTATCTGATCATCTTCTCCTTTAAGGGGAGGAACAAATCTTTTGAAGTCTGAAGAAAATAGGCTCAATTTAGCCTCTACTTGGTTTAACTTGCCTTTTAAAAAATGACAAGGCCACATTTACCTTTTTAATCTCATCTCCTACTTCTGTCACCACCTTAAGTAAATCTGATTTTAAGGGCTGCAAAAAGGCAAGCTTCTCAAATAGTTGCACCCTAGGAGACCAATTAACAAAATAAGGGTTTAATATAGCAAGGTACCCTGTTGTCTCTGTGTGTAGGGTGGGAAACTTATTATATGAATTGAGGATGACATCTATCTTATCCTTTAATATATCAATTCTATGTTGCAAAATGCACCTAAATGCATTCAAGGCTATCTCATTCTTCTTTTCTCCCATGTCATCCTTTTCAACCACCTCCTCTGATTTTTCTTTCTCCTCAATTTGCAAAGGTTGTTGTGAAGGTACATACACCACTTCAGGCTTTGCTTCTAATTGCTTCATTAGTTCAACAATTACCTGATTTTGTTGGTGTATCTTGATGTGGCACATCTCCCGGTCTTTTGACAAAGCACTGTCTCTTCTATCAAAATTCTACATTTATCAGATAGTTGCTTGGTCTTGTCCTCAGTTAAGTGTACCCAGTGTATCATAATCTAGGATATCTCTAGATCCCCTATATTTTGTACTAACCAGACCATCTGATTACCCACCATATTCTCTTGGATGTTTACCAACTGAGGTTTCTGGTCTTTTGGGCAAAGGCTCCACATGGAAAAGGCCCGAGTCTTTGGGCTATACCCAAAACCCTTTATCATGTATCCCATTTGAACCTCACTTGTCATTTTCAAATCTTGCTGCTTCCTTATCTGATCAATGATAAAAGTTGAGGCCAAGTCCCAACCCTCAGCCAACAGTATGCCACTGTTTAACACTATCTGCCTGGCCTCATCTGGTGAGATATCCTCACTTTTAGGGTCATATGATTATAGGGCCAAAATAGCCTCATTAGTGACCGTTTCTTCTCCATCAAATTTCAATTGAGATCTTATTTCTTCCTTCTTATGCCACCTAAAAAAATCTTTAAATTCATCAGTCTTGATGAAACTATCATCACTTAAAAATTGTTGCTGATGTAGCAATCTTTCATGAATGAAAGACTTGAGAGGAAACTCAATATTTTCCTCTACATTGAGTTGTTTCTTCTTTCCTTGTCTAATCAATTTTCTCAGGTTATGGTCATATAACCTATTCCCAGGAACCAAGGCACTTACTTTATCCTTTTTCTTTTCCTGCCTAATAGTTGAAGGCTGACTTATGTCAACTTTTTGCCTTTTGGATGAAGGTTCCTCTACATCGTCTAGTTGTGAGACCTCTGTTAGGTCAATAATATGGCCCTATTCTCCCTGAAACTGTGGTGCCTCTGAATCATCTTGTTGAGACTGATCATATTGAGGTGGACGGGCATAGTCACCATCACTACCACTTTCAAATTCTAAATCTGAATGTTCAGGCTCCTGGGCTCCTTTCTTATCTAGAACATTGTAAAGTTGTTCACAAAGCACATAGAAATTATCAATCATGTCTTTGATTCTATCAAAGTAGGGAAAATCAGGATAGAAGCCTCCAAAAGCCAACCCATTCTCTTCATTTGTGTTTCTAGCTTCAGTAATTCCTGAATCCTCTCCCTTCTTGTCTTGATTTCATCTTCATCAAGAAGGTTTCTTGTTGCATCCTCTTCTATACATGTACAATGAACATTTGTATTAGGGATTGTGGGGGTTAGAAGCTTTCTAACTCCTACCATGAAACCCTCAGGATCAATATATCTATATGAGACTACCCCCATTCTACAACTCTCCAACCACTGGCTGACTGTATCAATGACACCTTTGCCAATAGTGAAATTGAAAATTTTGAATTGCCTAGTGGTTAGGGTCCCCTTCCTGTGAGGCACAAAATGCTCATTATCTGTCAGTAAAAGCTGCCAGATAAATTCCATGGCAACAACTCTTGATGGCACATGGTAGGGCATGATATGTGGTGAATCTACACATCCATAAACCTTGATCATGGTAAAGTTCTCTTCAAGAAAGAAGTCTCCCCAGTTATGATCTCCCTCTCATTTGTCTAAATAATCACAAGGCATCAGTAGTTGGAGCACCTTGATTGAGAGCCTTATCTTGCTGATGCCCATGCTCTACATTATTTGATATATAATCCAATTCTCAAATGCACAGTAATCACAATCCTTGGATGTATAGTTCCAAATCCTAACCCAAAAATGAATGGGATTAGGCTTGTCCTTAAAAATCCTTTGAGGATCCAAATTTTTCACATCCATGATCCTGAAGTTAAAATGTAAGAGCAGATGCATTAGGATGGAATAGTGAAAGAACCTAGGTTCTTTCTCCTTGGGATCCTTCATCTTCTTCTATGTTTCTACAAAACCTTCATGCATCTCATCAATGATGTGTTGTATGTAGTCATAATTGGTGCTAGAATGCACCTCTTATAAGTCAAGTACCATCATTAAAATCCCAACATTAATCTTCTCAGCTCCTCCATCTCTTCCTAACACTCTACATAGGGCATAGACAATATATTTGATATAGAAATGTAGGTCCTTAAAGCAATAGGGTGATGTATTGGGTATAGGAGTAAGATAGTTCCTAACCTCCTTATGCATGTGTTTATGTAATTGTCCCCTAGAAATTCTAGGCTTTAACCTATATCTCTCTTCTTGCTTAGTAATATTAATTTTTGTGGACATGGTACTATACAAGCCAAAGGCTTGCGTAAATGAGTTTCTATTCAGGATAAGCAGGGTAGTGCCATCATTTTTATTAATTGTATTGGATAGGACATCATAGTGACTGGAAAGACCTAAGAACAAGTCTACATCTATATAGACGTCAGGGACAATTAACCTAGCCAGACCACAGGTCCAAGGGTTTGACACTGGAATGGCCTTATCAGAATTGTTATAGAAGTAGTTGAAAAGAGAAAAACTTGTTGATCCCGGAGTGTCTACATCCCTGATCTCGCAATAATAATTAGTCAGAATATTTGCATTTGCCCTTTTGTTCTGGGTAGACCCCAGTAGAAATTTGAGGAATTCATCAGAATAATTCCTTTTTCCTTTAGTATCATCATCTATATCGTCACTCCTCCCACTGGTAGAAGCCACACTGACTGCTCTACTCATTTTTTCTCTATTTCAATCCTCTTTTCTTTACCGATATTGAAGCAAATCTTCTCTCAGGGTTCACGTGTCTCCTTCCATTGCTTTTCTCTAAATCGCTGAATAAAAACTGACTTAGCATCTTAATCCAGCAACCACTTGACTTCCTTATATTCCAAACTATATGCGGGTAGTTGCAAAGTCTTGACATCTTTCACTTTACTGTCATCTCTTCTTTCACTTTACTGTCATCTCTTCTGGAGACCACGCATCATGAACTTTATACTTATTACATAACTATAGGCCAATTCAAAGACTACGTGACTGAAACAATCGCCAAGTCTCATAAAAATTTACTAACTACTGGATCAATCACGTGACAGCGTGACTCATCTGTGGGCCCTTTTGCTAATTGCTGACATGTTTCTTTATTTAGAGACTTCATGATTGAAGGGCTCCGCCAAGTCTCACAAAATAAAAGGGATATTCTATTGTCTTGAGAGACATCCCGACACAGGTCAATCGCCAAGTCTCAAAACAAAAAGGAATATGCTGTTAAGATCACGTGACTAGGAGACTATGGTAAATAACACATGACTTAAGTTGTTTCAAAAAGGTAACTCCAAAATAGAAACATGATGAACACTTTAGGGTTTTTCTCATTTTGGCTTAGAGCAAGACCTAGGGTTTTTAGGTTTTGCATTTTCACATGGATTTTGACCTGAAGACCCTTAAAATTTCAACAGGGGTATTACTAGGAACTGAGAGACTTCTGGCTGTAGGAAAGAAAAGAGCACGAGGATCACAAAATTTGGCAAACAGACCAGAACTAGGAATACAACCAACATCCCCCTCCTAAATGATACCTACATACTTCCTTTTATACAACATAGCCACAAGTCAACTTGTAAAAAAACATTAAATGACCCAGTCGGCCATTAACATCCATGATGAACAAATACTAAATGCACCAGTCGACTACAAATAACCACCAAATATATAGAAGAAAACACCAAATCAGATCTAGGTCCACACAAGATCGAAGGCATAAAATCTACATGACTCAGAACTCGGCACGATCCCAATGACACCCTCAAATTACTGATGGAATATCTAATGCCTGCTCAATCTAGAAAATTTAGTCAGTAAACTCCAACAACTGAGACCCCAAGTCAGTACTGAGCACTAGAAAAGCCACCAAGCCCATTCGGTAAAGCACCAATGCCACTAATCACTGAGCCAGACATTACCAAGTAGAATACCTCTGAAACAGAACACCGCTAAGTAATATTCTACCGAGTAAGATACCGTTGAGCTGAACACACTGAACATCTACCACTGAGTAGTGTAACTCAAAGTAGAATACCACCAAACATTGAACACCAATTCTAGTCATTGAGTCCATCGGTGAAGCAACACATCTTCCAACCAAGAACTACCACCAAAGTGACCGAGCACCTTAGGTCTCCAATCGAGTTTACTACTAAAACAAAGATCAAACCAAAACATGTTTTTGGTGAAACAAGATTGCCAAATACCTCAGGATGCTCCTGCATTAGACATCCTAGGTATGAAAAGATGTTCCTAACAACTTGAAAAACATCTTTCAGGATTCAACACATAGATCCCAAACTGATTCTTGATGTACATGTCTTCGGAGTCCTCAACTGATATATTATTGCCTATACTCCACTTCTGCAAAGTCTTTCCTGCAACAGATAAATGATTGCCTTTCCTCCTCACATCTTTCCTTGGGTCACTATAGGTTTGTTTTCCACTCTGATCTCTAACCCTCTCAACTTCCTTTAGCTTAGCCCTACCACTAATGCTTAGATTCCTCCTACTGAGCTCTGTATCCTTCAAAGGAATCAGGGAAAACTTCCTGCCATGCTTCTCAATAGTAAAGACATTCCTCATACAGTCATGCACAACCTTACAATCATACTGCCAGGGTCTACCGAGCAACACATGAAAATTACTCATGTCTACAATATCACACAATACTTCATCCCTATACTGTCCAATCTGAAAATCAACAAGACACTGCTCCCTTACCTCCAAAGCATACTCATTTTGTACCCAACTTATCCTATAAGGAAGAGGATGCCTCAACCTTTTCAAACCAATTTTTTGAACCATCTCCCCAGCAACTAGGTTATCAGTTTTTCCTCCATCAACAATCACCTTAAAATGTTTATCACCATACTTACACACAGTCTAAAATAAGTTCTTCCTCTGACAAGAATCAGCTTACTTTGAGGGAAGAAAAATTATCCTAAGCAAGAGAGTCACACCCTCCACCTTAGGTTCATTCTCAGTAACCTCATTCATCACATCATTTTGATGACTACCAACCTTCCTATTTGTATGGATAAATTCAAATGACCGATGTCCTTCTTTACCACAGTTATAAAAAGTACCTCTGAATACAACTCTACCTGTCTTTCTCCTCAGTTCAATAGGTTTGGGTTCATCTTCAAATTTTGGTTGATCTTTTACTGACTGCTCTTGCTTCTCTTTCCCTTGGGAATTACCATGATGTCTTCTTTTCAACCTATCTTTTTCCTTTAATGCATACTAATAAGAATCCTCCATAGAGTCAATCTTCAACATACCAATCTCATCCTAGATATTGAATCTCAGACCATTGACATACCTCACAACCTTTTCCTTAGAAATTTATCTATGCCTAGACTGAATAGTCAACTTGTAGAACTCCTCAGTATAATCTTTCATAGTCATCTCCTCTTGTTTTAGATTCTACAATTTCTAAACAAATCAAGTTCATAGTTGGTAGGAATGAACTTTGCCTTTAGCTTTATGACCATCAACCTCCACCAATTGATCTTCATCTCACCTTCTTCTTCTCGGTCCCTCTGCAACTCTTTCCACCATAAAGTAACATGCCCTTTCAACTTAGTCTATGCCAACCTCACTCTAAGTAGATCTTCAATGTCTTCCAGCTCAAAGTAGTCTTATAACTCACCAATCCAATCAATCGGATCCTTGGGTCTCAATGTACCTACAAATTTGGACACCTCCATTTGGTAGCTTGTACTCAACCGAGCTCTAGATCTCTACAACCGATCACATCTATCTCCTCTAGATCTCTCCATCCAATAAACTCTATCATCTCCAATAGATCCAGAAGCTTCAAAGTTTTCACTAGGTTCTTCATAACCCTAATCCATTCTTGGACCTCTATGTTATCCAAAATTTCTGATACCTTCTATGATTTCATTCTTTAATGCCACCATCTCAGTTCTAAATCTTTCTGTTATCCTCACTTCCACATCCTCAAAAAGATTTGCAATCACCCTAGGGTCCAATCTTCTCGGATGCATCTCTCCAGATATTAAAAAACCCTAAGCTCCACAAGAAACAAACCTTCTCTGATACCACTTGATGAATTCAAGCTTGGAGGATCCAAGAACAAACTGTCCAAACTTGTAGCGAAACGAAACTCATTGCAGAAACAACAACAACAGAACAAGATATATCAATATAAAATTATATTATCTCAGAATTACAATTACATGCAACATGTTGGGATGTAAGGCCTTCCTAGTTATGACCAGTGCATAAACAATTTCAACAAGAACTCGCAGGATCCAACTTCACCAATCTACCCTACAACTAAGTGGAAGAAACTAGATTTGAACTTGTGTTCGCAAGCCACCAAGAAATCTCTTCTGTCTTACCTACTTACTATTGTCTGCTTTCCCAAATCCCCCTCCTAAATTATACCTACATATTTCCTTTTATACAACACAACCACAAGTCAGCTTGTAAACAAACATTAAATGAACTGGTCAACCATTACAATCCATGATGAACAAATATTAAATGCACCAGTCGGTTGCAAATAACCAGCAAATACATATAAGAAAACACCAACTTAGATCTAGGTCCACACAAGATCCAATGCATCAAATCCGCACACCCTAGAACTCAACACGATCCCAATGACCCCCTCAAATCATGGATGCAATCTCCAATGCTTTCTCAATCCAGAAAATCTAGTCGGTGAACTCCAACAACCGAGGCCCCATATTGATACCAAGCACTAGAAAAGCCATCGAGCCCATTCGGTAAAGTGTCGATGTCAATAGTCACTGAGCCATACATTATTGAGTAGAATACCTATGAAATATAGAACACCACCGAGTAATATACTACCGAGTAAGACACCACCGAGATGAACACACCGAACAACTACCATCGAGAATTGTAACTCAAAGTAGAATACCATTGAACATTGAACACCAATTCTAGTCACTGAGTCCATCAGTGAAGCAACACATCTTCCAATCGAGAACTACCACCAAAGTGACTGAGCACCTCAGGTCTGCAATCAAGTTTAGTACTAGAACCAAAATCAAACCAAAACATGTTTTTGGTGACATAGGATTGCCAACTACCCCAGGATACTCTTGCATCATTTATGCTTAACACTCTCATTTGTCAAAGAAAAATGGGATCAACCTAGTCAAGGTGAATGGATTATCAACTAAGGAATATTCCTTCAAAGAACATGGGATAGACAATGGCACAAGAAAATAAATGAATAGGAAGAATGATCTCAAGTACAAATAGAACAAATTTGTTGCAAAAAAAATGGCCCACAAGCTAGGAATAGAAAAATAAGGTTATGGCATGAAGGATAAATTTCCTTCTCTAGATGAGACAAAATCTTTACCAGCCCCTCACAAACTAAAGAAAAAAATGAAATGTGTTAAGTTGATGTGCAAAATGAAATAATGCATACACCGCCAATAAAAAAAACCAACTAGCTGCAAATTAAAACCAACGTGACCTTAAAGAAAAACTAATGAAAAGTATGAGCAGGGAAAGGGTTGCAGGATTGATTTCTCTATACCATGTTGGAGCACCGAAGAGAACAACTTGCAAACCAAAGAAACTTCACAGTGAAAGAGAAGCAATATAAAGAGATGTTATTTTACCAAATATAAATAATGAAATGAGATAATGTGATAATTACAATGATTAAATATCTTCTATAAATAGGCAAGTTGTGTTGAGGTAAAGATAACCTTTGGCTAACAACCAAGTGAAAGTATTAAATGCACTGTGAAAAAGATCAAATGATGTGCAGCTAATAATAACTAATATCTAATAATGTGATATTTTGGCCACCTAAGTAAAATTAAGTTTATGTGAGTGGAATATAACCACATTAACTCTAACAATTAGAACATGCAAGACCTATAATATATATGAGTTCCTCTAAACTATCATCATCAAAAGGAATCTTGCTTGTATCATCAAGGAGAATGAGACAATATGTATTAGAATCATATAAGAATAGAGTATGTTAGTCTCCAAAGGTGATGAAGCTAAGGACGGATAAATCCCCAAAGGAGATGTCCAACCTTGCAGCAAGAATCAACATAGTGGAAATAACAAAGAACAAAAATCTTTGAACCAAAACAATAGCTTTATTCATCAGAATTTATACATATAAAGAAACTCAAATCCAATCTACATTTTGATCTACTACCTCTCATCTCTATCCCCCGGGATGCTTCCCAGATCTCTCTCCCAAGATCTCCCCCAGATACCTTAAAACAAACAACACATTACATTTATACACAACCACCAACATGTCGACCAACAAAGAAACACATAAGGAAATGTGTAACAACATTTAGGATAGGACCCAAAATGTGAAACATCAATACTTAGATAATAACATTAAGATATGCGATCATAAATATATGTCCACATGAATCCAAACAACCAAGATCCACAACCACTCACACTAAGATCCATCAATCACTAACCACACAATGAAATCCATAGATCAGTCCAAACAAGAAATGGACATGTTACCCATAGCCACTAGATGAATCCAAACTCCAAAAACCTCAAACAAAAAGAGACAAGATCATAGGAAACTACTCCAAGATAGGTGCTAAACATAAATGCACAATCACAAGCCCATTTCAAATTTGAAGGCTTCCTGCCTTGTGAAGTCAGCCCTTGTGGGGTGTAATCCCAACATCACTATAAATTCACTATTGGTCCCATTAAGAGGGGGGGGGGGGGGGGGGGAAANGGGGAGAATCAGAAAAATCAAAACTCAAACACTTAAAACTTAACTCGCTGATTCACTCGGTAAATGTTGAATACTGTAAATACCCAATTCACCAAATATCTCTATAACATAAGCATCAATCAATCATTCAAACTTAGAAACATCAAATTAACTCATTAACATATGATATAACTCAGTTAACACTAGGTTTAACTTAGTAACACCAGATTTAATGAGGAAACCCAATTTGGGAAAAACCTCTGTGGGAATTGTAGCCCATAGTAAAAATGTAACCTTCTAAAGTATGCTTGGTTAAGAACTTATTATGTTAAAGATTACAAACACATTTGCTAAATGTGACCCTGTTAGGGGATTTACCTTAGATCTATTAAGATCTTTACCCTGTTAGGAGTGGCCTTGTTAGAGGTCTTTAAACACTCTTTTGTAATGTCACCTAAGTCTGGGTTTTAAAAATAAGATGGTTAAATAAAACCGGTTAAGAGATTTATCTGTTACAAATATTAATAAGCAACAGTAAACTTTGATCTGTAAAAATAGCAACTCACTATGCTTAGATTAGATCCTTTATGCTCAATTGAATACTGTCATCACATACTCCATTGATTTCTTTCTCAGACTGTAGATTCTTTAATCTATCATTCTTTTTTCTTCTTGGTAAATATTGTTCTTCAACATCTTTCCTTTTTTCTTGATAGTCTTTGTGGTAGGAATAATATCATTAGTTATATCTTTGATCAAAGAGAAAACAACCTCTCTATGCTCCTTCATCTTCAAAATATCCACTAAAGGTACTGACTCCTTCATCTGAGATAGTGCATGTTTCATGTAAAAAGAAGGAAAACTCAAAACATCCCTACTGGAAACCTTACCTTTGCTTTCTTTGGATTTCTCTATTCCTTGATCAATAATAGGAGTATCCTTGCTTTTCACCCGGATATTATCCTTGTTTTGGATTGGGGGTTTAATAGAACTTTCCTTTATAAACAATGAACCATGCTTTCCCTAATCCACATCTATATTTCTATTTCTTAAATTATAAGCACTCCTAGCTTGATAAATTGTAGCAATAGTGAGAGACCTCACTTATTCATCACTAGGTCTTATTAGTTGTGTATGTTCATCCCTTTCATTAGCAACATTTATAGTATGATGCATGACATCATATGGTTCATCACCTTTTTCTTTAGCATGTGTCATGAACATATTGAATTTAGGTACTTCCTCCTCTTGATCACTTTTCTCATCCTCATCCTCAGTAGTCCCCACCAAATCTTGTGCAACCACACATAGAAGGACAATACTACTAAGTTTATCATTGGAGTGGGATCGATTTATCTTAATGGTAAAAATAATACTAATGATGTATTTCTTGTTGATGGACTTAAGCATAATTTGTTGAGTGTTGGACAACTTATAGACAAGGGTTATCACTTGAAGTTCAATGATGGGAAATGTTCTATTAGAAGTGAGACACAAGATTTGACATCTAGTACTAAGTCAAGAGGTAATGTTTTTGTGTTAAACACTACAAAATTTTCTTGTTTTGTTGTGAAGGTTGATGATAGTTGATTATTGCATAGAATATTCTGTCATGTAAATTTTGATAATATTGTGAAAGAAAGTATGACTAATGTTGTTAGAGATCTACCAAAGATTGTGAAACCTGCTAACACTATGTGTAGAGAATGTATGATGGGGAAACACACTAGAAGAAGTTTTTAAAACAAATCTTACTCACCAAAAGGGAAGTGGGATATGGTGCATACAATTTTGTGTGGTCTTACAAGAACAAGATCATACTATGGTGAAAGGTATTTCATACTTTTTGTTAATGAATTTTCGAGGATGATGTGGGTTAAATATATTAGAGAGAAATCTGAGGCTTTTGATAAATTCAAGATATTAAAAGAAAAAGTTGAGAATGATTCAGGTTTGAAGATAAAATGTTTAAGATCAGATAGAGGTGGAGAGTTTACTTCAGATTTTTTCAATACCTACTGTGAAGAGCATGGAATATATAGACAAACATCTACTCCTACGACACCACAACAGAATGAGATTGCAGAGCAAAGAAACAAAATTATATTAGATGTCACCAGAACAATGTTTCTTGAAGGAAATGTGTTGCATGTTCATTGAAGAGAAGTTGTTGGTACTTTTTTTTACACTTTGAACATAATTTAGATCAAAGAAGGTACTTATAAGACTCCTTATGAACTATCATTTAATCATGCTCCTATTGTGAAATATTGCAGAATATTTGGTAGTAAATGCTATATCAAAAGAGATGATGAGATATGAAATTTTGATGCTAGAAGTGATGAAGAGATCTTCCTTGATTATTTCACTAAGAGAAAATCTTATAAATGTTTTAATTTTAGATTGATAAAGATGATTGAAAGTGCTAATGTGAGGATTAATGAGAAGTTTCAGATTCAAAAAATAATATATGACTATAGCCAGACTTCAGAGAATAAAGAGGTTACTGCAAATCAAGAAGAACCTTTTTAGATTGATCATGAGATTGAGGTATGTCTGAATGATTCAAATGATTCTATTGAAACTCCAAACACACTAAGGTATGTTAAGAAGAACCATATTGAAAATCAAATTATTGGCAATGCAAGCAAAGGCATGATGACAAGATCTAGATTAAGAGATGACATTTATTTGATTTCTCAAGTAGAACCAAAAACTACTGATGAGGCATGTAGAGATGAATCTTGGACTAAAGAAATGTAGGAAGAATTGGAACATATAAAGAAAAATAACACTTGGGAATTGGTTCCCAGACCTAAAGATAATAATATTATAGGGACTAAATGGGTTTTCAAAAATAGAATGAATGAAGAAGGAATGGTTGTAAGAAATAAGGAAAGTCTGGTTTGTAAAGGCTACTCGCAACAAGAAGGCATAGAATTTGAAGAAACATTTTCTCATGTTGATAGGCTTGAGGGAGTGAGATTATTTCTTTCTTATGATGCACATAAAGACTTTAAAGTATATCAGAAGGATGTGAAATTTGCATTTCTGAATGAAAGATCTAGATGAGGATGTATATATTGAACAACCTGATGGATTTCCTCTAACAGATGATTAGGACATGGTTTGAAAATTTAAGAAGGCTTTGTATGGATTGAAACAAGCACCTAAAGCATTCTATGCTAAACTGGATAGGTAGTTATTTCATCTTAGTTTCAGAAAAGGTAATGCAGACAATAATTTGTACTTAAGAACTAGTGAAGATGGAATTTTAATAGTTGAAGTTTTTGTAGATGATATCATTTTCGAAGGTAATGATTAAATGAGTAAAAATTTCTTTAAGGAAATGGAAAATTAATTTGAGATGTCGATGATTAGTGAAATAAAAATTTTCCTTGGACTAAAAATTAATCAGAACAAGAATGGTTTTTTTATTTCTCAGACCAAGTATCTTAAGAAAATGTTGAAAAAGTTTGGAATGGAAGATTGTAAACCTGTTGGAACACCGATGGTTGTTGGTTACACACTTACTACTACTGATGAATCTCAGAGTGTTTTTTAGACATAGTACAAATATATGATTAGAGGCTTACAATATCTGACTCACACTAGACCAGATATTGCTAATGAAGTTGGAATTGTGGCAAGATATCAAGCAGATCCTAAAGAGACTCACCTTGCTATTGTAAAGAGAATATTTATATATCTAAAATGAACACTAGAATATGGCTTATGGTATAAAAAATCTGATAATTTTGTTTTGCATGCTTATACTGATGCTGATTGGACAGGTAATGTTGATGACAAAAAGAGTATAAGTGGTGGTGAATTTTTTCTTTGGAAAAGATCTATAACATAAGAGTATACAAATATGAATGATAAGTTTGATATATAGGAATCCCAAGTAGTTGTGTTTGGAAGATGATGAATTTCCTACTACAATAAATCAATACAAGTAATGAATGTAGCAATGCTAATCTCATCAAAAGAAATAAAATTTGAATATGTGATCCTAATAGGACAAGAAGAAGCAAGAGGATAAGAATTTGTATCATTAATGTTGGACCATGGAGGAGAACAAACTATAAATAATAGACACTTCACAATTCAAAGAGAACTAACACAAAGAGATGTTATTGCACCAAATGTGAACAATGAATTGAGATAATGAGGTAATTTAGAATGATTAATTTAACATTGTATTTATAGAAAAGGTGTTATGAGGTAAAGATAATCTCTAGTAAAGGAAAGTCACAAAATGATGGAGAAAAGCCCGGATGGGAAAAACCCTCGTCCATGGAGACCTAGTTATTAGGGATTCGTAGACAGGTTTCAAAGAAATCACCAAGGAAAATGGACTCTCAAACTGATTTGTAGACTCCTTTTTGGAATCCTAACCAAAAACAATTCCTCTCTAGTGTCCGCCATCAACCTCATTCCCCAACAATATGGCGCTGGGATTTTAGGGAAGGAAACACCCCACCTTTCTCAATCAAGGGAACCACATGTCTTTCTAGAACCAGAATGACCCTCAAAAGAACAAGAAGAAATTTCTAACAAGAGACACAACCATTTCAATAATAAACAATCTAGAATAGGTTGTGGGAGGAGACCCAAGAAATTCCATTTTGGAGGCCCTATCTCATAAGCCAAACCCTCCAAACTAGTCATCCTTTGGAAATATATTCACAATATTATTCAACAACCCTTATAGTATGAGTGTGATTCTACACCAGCAAACATAAGTAGAGCTGTGAAATATGGCAATATTAAAGTCATATTTTTAGTAGAAACATTAGTACCACAAGTTGTAGAATTCCAAAAAAGGGCTCTCATAGGTAAGTCCTAAAACTTTGAACCTCATCTTGTCAAGCTTTATTCTTGGTGTTGAACCTCTTAGGAGGGTGTTCTTGAAGTGTTCTATATTGATCATGAGGAAGGTTTTTTCATTGTGGTATTCTCAAATAAATAAGAGAAATACATGGCTGATAAAACCAAATCTTGGTTTATGGATGGTTTTTGTCTCCACACACACAATCCTTGAGACCTCATCTTTACTCTTCATCACCCCCCATCAAATATTCTCTATTCTGGATTACTCTCACTTCTCTTCCACTTGAATACAAAGATAGTGGAATCATCAAAACTATGGAAAACCAATTGGGGATATTCCTCAAACATGATCTCAGACCCTTTGAACAAACTAAACCTCCCCTTGCATGTCTATCAATGGTTAGATTTGAGGAAAATTCTCCTTCATATTTTGGAGAGTAAATACCCCTTTGGTCTATCCTCAAACCCAAACTTTTTCTCCTATGCTAGGAACCAAGTTGTTCTTCTCGTTCCAAAGGCCTCCCCTTGTTCAAGTATTGGGCTATTCTCCCCCGTGCTAAAGTCACCCATCCCCCCTTTCTCTTCCTCTTAATTGGTCCCCTTCATTTCACCTCTTTCCTTTCCTTCCATTGTTAACTCTCATATTTACCCCCATCAATCCCAAGAAAATAATAACATATTCTCATTTATAAATTAACTATGGGAAAAATACATATGTTCATCCAATCAACCTTTATTCCCTCATAGTTGAGCTTCTCTCAATCAAGTTCAATGGATTTCAAGCTTCCTTCTTCTTGAAAAAACACATTTTATAGAGACACTTCAAGATACTTAGTATTCCCTCATAAGATAATACATTAGATATAATTTAAAAATACCAATCATGGCATTGGAAATAATTGTTCTCCAACAGTAAATGAATATAGTCTTCATGACATAGAAATTTAAAAACAAGATTCAAGACCCCTAGGAATACCTAATTTGATTATTCTTTTAGACGTGATATATAAGTTTAATGGCCTATTAGATGAGGCTATAGAGTTAGGCGGAGTGCTTATCCTAGAAGGGTCTCTAGCCAATGTGCAATGTCCTATCCAAGATCTTCTTGTATCTATAGAAAAGATCCATCAGACTTGATTAGAGAATATACCTCTTCATGTGATCTCTATTTCAGAAGAACCACTACCAAGTGCTATCCTCCAAACACCTATGATATATACCATACTTTTCAGTCCAAAAAAAGTAAAGGGTAAACGTGGACTACCATCAAAGAATAAAAAAAGGAAGAAGTCTTAGTTGGAATTCAATCCACCCTAGATGACAAAATTAGTCCATGGAGAGATTGTCACTCTCCATGAAAAGTATGAATATCATTACCTATAATTTTAGGGGCCTCAATGCCCCTAAAAAAAATCACCTCATAAAATAATATATTTAGGCTAGTGGTACAAACACAATTCTACTTCAAGAAACAAAGTTAATAGAAGAGAAGTAAAAACAACCCTTTGCTAATTAGAAAAGTGGAAATACATTGCCTCCCAATAAATTGTAGAATTAGGTGGTCTAGATATTCTATGGAAGGATAAATTTATACAAATCCACAAATTAGAAGCCAAGACAAACTCAATTTAGATCCAAGTAAAATAATTCAACACATGCTTCCAATTATTCAATTTTTATGGTCTGAACTCTATAATGGGAAAGAAAATTCTTTGGGAATCCATATCAGAGGCATGTGCAAACATCCCAAATGAGACAATTATTTTAGGTGGGTAATTTAATGCTATCCTATCACTTCAAGATAAAGTGTGTGGCATTTCCCCCCCACTAAAAACATTTCCAGGACTTTAGAGATTGTATATCCAACAATGGGCTTAAAGATTGTATCCCATCAAATGAGAAATTTACATGGAAAAATAGAAGGACAAAATTCCTCCACATTTCTTAAAGATTGGATAGATTTATCATCCAACCAACATTAATCTCTCTTGATGACATCATAAATTTAGTTATATTACCTTTCTCAAGATTAGACCACTTTCTATTGCAAGTTCAGTTAACATTCAGGGTGGCTCATAAAAAAATTATCTTCATTCAAGTTTGAACAAATGTGGTTAAGAGATTCATCCTTTCTACACCTCCTCAATTTTTTATGATTGAGTTCTTCTTACATTTAGAGGTCAAGAATTTACTAATTCAACAAAAAAACTTCAAATTTTGAAATCCTACATCAAATCATGGAACTCTCAGGTGTTTACAAATATTTTTACTACTAAGTGTAAGACTAGAAAAAGGAAGAATATTCATATCTAGGTAACCTCAAAACCCTAAACAATATGTAAACCTATCTTATAAAACATTAGATCTATTGAAACTAGAATTCAAAACAATATGCAAACAAACACATAAAACCCCTTCAAATGATGCTCAAATGCTCTCCTTTCTTCTCCATAGAGTTGATTATTGTTTCTCTTTTTCCTATGACAAAAATGCACCAGTACTAAAAGCCAAAGTGATGTCAAGAATACTAGGAGATAGTGGTTCAAACTTGAAATAAATAATTAAATCTCAATTTATAGAAATGAGAGACAATTTGCAGATGTAGAAAGGAATGCACAAATTAGTATGCACAAATCAATGCATAATGGAGGGAAAGGAAGAAGCAAATTAATAGGAAGAAGGAAGCATAAATTAGGGGAAAATGGATAGGGAAAGGTGGAAGAAATCATGAATCAAATTAATAGGGAAATGAAGTATAATTAGAGGAGAGAATGTAAGAGTTCAATTTTTAAATTTAAAAACTCATTATTCCCTCAAATTAGGAATTTAGGAATTAGGAAAATCCTATAATTCAAAAAGATGAGAAATTAATTAATTTAGGGAGACAATAGGAAAAGGGAATAAATAAATTCAATTTATTTATTCGATTAGGACATAGGGATAAACTATGGGTTATTCATCCCAAGACGATAAATTAGAGGGTTATTGGCCAAATAGAAGGCATTGATGTGAAATTGGTTTTTGATGATATTGATAAGGACTAGGATCAATTTTGATGATTCTATAATAGCTTAGGAAATCACAAGACATCGATGAACTTTGACAATGCTCTCGTGATAATGATTGGAAATGATATAATGGCATCAATGAACTTGGATGATGCCAGAGGATAAATAAAGATAAGGATACATCGATGAACTTGGACAATGCTCCTGAAATGTGAAAATAACAATGAGACATCAATGAACTTTGAAAATGCTCTCGAAATGATGATTAATGATGAAATAGCATCGATGAACTTTGACAATGCTATTGGAGGAATTAAGTGATGATGAGGCATTAATGAACTTGGAAAATGTGCTCAAATAATGATTTAGGTGAAGGAGTTAATGAAATTGACAATTCTCTTAGGGAGAGATTGATGAACATGAAAATTCCCCTGGATTGATGATGATAAGGCATCGATGAAATTTGAAAATTCTAGAGGATTGATTGAAAAAGATTGATAAGACATTGATATGAGTTTTGAATGAGTTTGGAATGTTCCTAGACCAATTAGAAAGGGATTAGAACTTAGTTGGACTGATTTAAGATGATTTGACATGGTTTAGGAATGAATTTGATCAATTTAGCCAAAAAGATCAAGGTTATGTTAGAAATGTTAGAAATCGGTGACATAGAAGAATAATGCAGTATCAGTGAATAAAAGACATGTTAAAAAGGGAGCACATAGGTGTGAACCATTTTTAGGTGTCAAAATTTTTCCCCTCTTTGAGACAATGTGATTATGAGCATTAGCTCAAAGAAAAATAGAAGATCATACCCCAACTCAAAGAAAAATAGAAGATCATGCCCCAGTGGATTGACAAAAATGGAGGTAGTGCACCCCCTCGAAAAATTGGGCGGATATTGACATGAGGACAATTTTTTGAAAAGAAAGTGATTGTTAGGATTGACAGAAGAAATATTAGGTAGAAAGAAGAAATTAGATGAAGAAATGTTAGTAAGATATAAATATTTTGGAATTCATAAGAAATTATGTCATAAGAGCTTATTTTGATATTGCAAAACCGGATGCAGCACATCGTGGCACAAAAATCCAGAGCGAGAAAGCCATCCTTTTGCTTTAACAAACACGATGCAGACAATGGATGATCATCTGCATCCTGAAGCATATAGTAGACATGTCACATAATTTCATGAGATCATCAAACAGGTAGAAGACAAAGAAAAAAATGACCATGAAGCATCCTGACTACTCTCATAAGTTCAGATAATATCATCGAGTAGCATAAGAACATGACCAAAAAAGAAAAAATAATCAATGAAAGATAAAACACTCACTGAAACAATGTGAGACAACAACCATTTTGATCTTTTTGTCACTTGCATTAAATGTTCTTTGTTTGATATCTTAGTTTTAATTGACTGATTGGATGATTGATTGATAGGCTAGATATATTTATTGGTCGATCGTAAAGATCGAAATATTAAACAAGTCCAAATGTAAGACTAAAAAAGGTAGAATATTCATATCTAGGTAACCACAAAACCCTAACCAATATGAAAACCTATCTAATCTAACATTAGAGACATTGAAATGGGAATTCAAAACATATGAAAGAAACACATAAAACCCCCTTCAAATGATGCTCAAATTCTCTCCTTTCTTCTCCATAGAGTTAATTATTGTTGCTCTTTTCCTATGAAAAAAATGTAGAAATATTGAAAAGCCAAGTTGATATCAAGAATACTCGGAGATAGTGGTTATAAATTGAATGAGAGAAATGAACCTCAATTTATAGAAATGAGAGATAATTTGTAGATTTGGAAAGAAATGCACAAATTAGTATGCATAATGGAGGGAAAACGAATAAGAAAATTAATAATGGAAGCATAATTAGAGGAAAATGGATAGGGAAAGGTGGAGGAAATTGTGAAGCAAATTAATAGGGAGATGAAGCATAATTAGAGGAGGGAATGTAAGAGTTCAATTTTTTGAATTCAAAAACTCATTATTCCCTCAAATTAGGAATTTAGGAATTGGGAAAATCCCATAATTCAAAAAGATGAGAAATTAATTAACTTCAAAATTAATTAATTTAGGGATACATTACGGAAAAGGGAATAAATAAAGTCAAATTATTTATTCGATTAGGACATAGGGATAAAATATGGGTTATTCATCCGAAGAGAGAAGATTAGTAAATCATTGGTCGAATTGAAGGCATTGATGTGCAATTGGTTTTTGATGATATTGATAAGGAATAAGATCAATTCTGATGTTTCTGGAATAGTTTAGGAAATCATGAGGCATCGATGGACTTTGAATATGCTCTCGCGATAATGATTGGAAATGATATAATGGAATCAATGAACCTGGCTCATGCTAGAGGATAAATAAAGATAATGAGACATCGATGAACTTGGGCAATGCTCCTGAAATGTGAAAATGATAGCGAGACATCGATGAACTTTGAAAATTCTCTCAAAATGATGATTGATGATGAAATAGCATCGATGAATTTTGACAATTCTATTGGAGGAATTAAATGATGATGAGGCATTGATGAAATTGGACAATGCGCTCAAATGTTGATTTAGCAAAGGCATTAATGAACTTGACAGTGCTCTTGGGGAGACATTGATGAAACTGACAATTCTCCTAGATTGATGATGATAAGGCATCGATGAACTTTGACAATGCCAGAGGATTGATTGAAAGAGATTGATAAGACATTGATATGAGTTTGGAATCGAATGAGTTTGGAATGTTCCTAAATTGATTAGAAAGGGATTAAAACTTAGTTAGACTAATTTAGGATGATTAGGAATGATTAGGATTGATTAGGATTGGTATTTTCATTACAAAATCCAAATACATCAAGGAAGTAATAAAAATATTTAAGATGGAAGAGTCCAAACCAGTTGGAACACTGACGACAACTAGATGTAAGATGAAAAAGGAGGACAAGTCATCAAAGGTAAATCAGACTTTGTATAGATCAATGATTGGAAAACTCATGTATGTTGTACATACTAGACCAGATATTGCACATGCAGTAGGAATAGTTGCAAGATTTTCTGCTAATCCCAGGGAAGCACATATGAATGCTATGAAAATAATCCTAAGATATCTGAATAAAACTGAGGAATATGGCTTATGGTATATAAGAGAAGCAAAATTTGAACTTAAGGTCTTTATCGACGCTGATTGGGCTAGAAATGTTGATGAATGGAAGAGAACAACTGGAGGAGAATTCTTTATGGGTGACAGACTTGTCACATGGATCAACAAGAAGCTAGGATGTATTTCTCGGTCTACTATAGAAGCAGAGTATGTTGCTGCTGCTGTAAACTGCTCAAATATTGCACGGATCAAATAGTTACTGGAAGGTTGCATATGCAAATTCTTGAACCAATAATTATCTACTGTGATAATACAAGTGCAATAAACATTTCCAAGAATCCAGTCATGCATTCTAAAACAAAGCATATTGCCATCAAGTATCATTATTTAAGAGAACAAGTTCAAGCAAAGGAGGTTATACTTGAGTATGTGCAATCAAAGGAACAATTGGCCGATATCTTCACCAATCCACTGCCCAAGGATGCATTTGAATACTTGAGAAAGAAACTAGGGGTCAGACCCTTTTCTACTGGTCAGTAAGATGACTAGAAGGCTGCATCAGCCTACATATTATCAGAATATCATTCATGTTGATGCAAGCAAAAATATGGACTTCAATGATAAATCTATACACAACAAGGTATTTATCTACTCCAAGCACTAGAGTTATTGTATTACTGATGGATTGGGAAATTCAAGGAATATATTATGGATAGAAGGAATCCGTTTGACATTACTGTCAAACATCCATTTGGAAAAGATGTTTGTTTGGCATTGTTGTCAAAGGGAGAGAAATATCTCATTATCATACTGATAAAGGGAGAGATTATGTCCATCAAAGTATCCAGAGGGAGAGATGTAACAAGAATGGGAGAGTACACACAAAGGGAAATAATTGCTAACAAGAGACATCAAAAGAAAGGAGAAAAATCAAAGGGAGAGAGTTTGACACAGAAGAAAAAAACACATCACATCAGAGAAAGAAAGATTCTACATCTATCCAGTGAAGGGATTGAAGACAGACAGAAAGCTGCAAGAAACAAATCAAATCTATTTGAGCTTACTGAAAGCCAGACATTTGTAATAGTTACATTAGGAAAGCTTGATGAAACTGTATATATCATATTGTATTAGTAATAGTATAGTATGATAATATAGTATGTTTCCATCAATGCCAAAGGGAGAGATTGATGACATGTAACTGATTGAATGTTTGAAGATGTTAAGTTGATGATCATGCAAGGCAT
>MU226913.1:281807-300477 GCA_018584345.1 Thuja plicata | reverse complement strand
TGTAACTGATTGAATGTTTGAAGATGTTAAGTTGATGATCATGCAAGGCATTAAATCAGTTAATGCATTGTATTTTCATTGATGTCAACTTGATATAATCTGTATGGTCATGGAAATACTGCCAAAGGATTCAAAGAACCAATGAATCAAAGGCTATGCTATCAGTAAATGCATATAAGTCAAGTATTCACTAAGTGACTGTATACACCGACATAGTGCACATCGACGGACAGAGTAAAAGAGAAAAAGTCACAGTGTTACCCGATGAGAAAATGCACAACATTACTGATGAGAAAAGTTACATTGTTACCCAATGAGCAAAGCACAAAGTAACCCAACGAAAATAATCACAGTGTTTCCTGATGGAAAAGACAAGGATGGAGATAGCGATGACAACTGAAGTCATACCAATGAAATGGTCAGTTATCACCGATGACTAACTGAAGTGTTGACTGACAAAATAGAGAGTTTAGAAACAAAAAAATGCTTAGCTATTAAGAAGCTAAAGATAGACTTAACTGATACTTATAATTGTTTTAATCATCCATATAAAGCCAGAGATAAGTAATTGATTCAAAGCTGATTTGTCCAGTTGGCAAGAAGATCTCTTTGAGATAAAACTGGAGTTTTCTTTAAATCTAATTGGCCAAAATTGTTGATCACGCCAAGAATCAAGAAAGCCAAGAAAAGGTCAAATCATGTATATATAGAGACAAACCCAATTCATCATGAATTGTGTGGAGTGAACAAGAAAAGATGGAAGATGCTAAAGAGATTCTAAAGAAGATGAAAGTCTTCATTCAAACCTGATCAATCAAGCTAAAGAAAGAGCTAGATTCTACAGACACTGACGAATAGTGAGACAACATCACAGAGCAGAATAGTGTGGAGCAAAGGTATAGAATTGATTATATTGATCAGAGAGGTAATGCACTTACAATAGATCTAAAAATATGCAATCAATTTGTATGTATGAATAGATCATTAATGTTTTAGTTTAACCATTGAAGCATCAAGTCTCTTAACTGAGCAAGACTTAAAAGTCTTCTATAATTGAGATACATCCCAAGGAGTATCAAAAAGTTTGATCATAGAAAGTAGCATTGGATATGCCCGATACCTATTGACAAGCCAAGTGAGTGTTTGATCAAGGATGGTAGCATTAGATGCCATATACTAGGTGACAAATTATCTTTTAAATCCTCTAACAAGGTCACACCTAACAGTGTGTTTGTAACCTTTAACATGGTTGGCTCCTAACAGAGATCACTTCAGAAGAGTGAAAATTTGGGGTACTGGTCCCAGTAGTTTTCCCCTAACAGGGTTTCCACGTTAAATATCCATGTGTTATGTGTTTATGTTTTATTACTTTACTGTTTTACATTTCACATATGCAATTTTGGATTGATCAGTATACTCTGCATATTTACTGTGTTTCAGTAAATAGTTGATTGCTTATCGGTAAACATACAGAAGAAGGTTTTACTAAGCAATCTGACAAGTAGTAAATTGATATAACTATTTCAAGGCATTCATCTTGTAGGAAAAAAGATAACTAGAGGCATAATTTGTGGTTATAAGTTTTAAGGGTTGATTTAAGGATTAATTTTTGAGGCCACTGATTCACCCCCCCTCTCAGTTATTACTAACACTATCTAATATAACATTAGAGCCATTGAAATGGGAATTCAAAACATATGAAAGAAACACATAAAACCCCCTTCAAATGATGCTCAAATGCTCTCCTTTCTTCTCGATAGAGTTCATTATTGTTGCTCTTTTCTTAAGACAAAAATGTAGAAATATTGAAAAACCAAGTTGATAGCAAGAACACTCGAAGATAGTGGTTCTAACTTGAATGAGAGAATTGAAACCCAATTCATAGAAATGAGAGACAATTTGTAGATTTGGAAAGAAATGCACAAATTAGTATGTATGAATCAATGCATAATGGAGGGAAAAGGAAGAAGAAAATTAATAGGAAAATGGAAGAATAATTAGAGGAAAATGGATAGGGAAAGGTGGAAGAAATAGTGAAGCAAATTAATAGGGAGATGAAGCATAATTAGAGGAGGGAATGTAAGAGTTCAATTTTTTTAATTCAAAAACTCATTATTTCCTCAAATTAGGAATTTAGGAATTAGGAAAATCCCATAATTCAAAAAGATGAGAAATTAATTAACTTCAAAGTTAATTAATTTAGGGAGACATTAGGGAAAAGGGAATAAATAAAGTCAAATTATTTATTTGATTAGGACATAGGGATAAACTATGGGTTATTCATCCCAAGAGAGAAGATTAGTAAACCATTGGTCAAATTGAAGGCATTGATGTGAAATTGGTTTTTTATGATATTGATAAGGATTAAGATCAATTTTGATGATTCTAGAATAGTTTAGGAAATCGTGAGGCATCGATGAACTTTGACTATGCTCTCGCAATAATGATTGGAAATGATATAACGACATCAATGAACTTGGATGATGCCAGAGGATAGATAAAGATAATGAGACAATCGATGAACTTGGGCAATGCTCCTGAAATGTGAAAATGACAGCGAGACATTGATGAACTTTGAAAATGCTCTCAAAATGATGATTGATGATGAAATAGCATCGATGAACTCTGACAATGCTATTGGAGGAATTAGATGATGATGAGGCATTGATGAACTTGGACAACCCGCTCAAATGATGATTTAGCAAAGGCATTAATGAACTTGAAAATGCTCCTTGGGAGACATTGATGAAGATGACAATTTTCTTGGAATGAAGATGATAAGGCATCGATGAAATTTGACAATGCCAGAGGATTGATTGAAAGAGATTGATAAGCCATTGATATGAGTTTGGAATCAAATGAGTTTGGAATGTTCCTAAACTGATTAGAAAGAGATTAGAACTTAGTTGGACTGATTTAGGATGATTAGGAATGATTAGGATTGGTTTAGAAAGATGATCAATTTGGCCAAAATGAGAGAAATATTAGTAATTGATGACATGGAAGAATGACACAATATTAGTGAATGATAAAGATCAAACACACAATATAGAAGACATGTTAAAAATGAGGGCATATGCATTGAACTTTTTTTGGGTGTCTGCACTAAGGTTGATCTTGATGATAAGCTCTCCAATATTAATGAAGTTATTAAATAGAATGTCATGAATTCAACATCCTTCCAAGACCAAAAAATGACACAAAAAGAGTATGAAGAGATACTCAAAAGAGAAGAGGTGTACTGGAAACAAAATTTGAGAGAAATTTGGCTCAAAGATGGAGACAAGAATAGAAAATTATTCCACACATCACCCAAATTAAGGTCCATTTCCAACTCAATATTCTAGATCAAGGATTCAGCTTGAGATCTTCTAATTAAAAAATAAAAAATCCAACTTGAGGTTTTTCAGTTGTTATCAAATATTTTTGTTGCTCCTCAAGTAGATGATAACATTGAAATATAGGAACTTTTGGGCCTAATAGATAACATACCTCCCCTTGTATCAGATCAGTATAATGCAGATTTACTAAAATCATTCTCTTTGGAAGAAGTTAGGTTAGTGGTTTTCTCCATGCCTCCTAAAAAGTCACCTGACCTTGATGTGTTAATAACCTTTTTCTTTAAAAAATGTTGGGATTTATGAGGTTTAGAGGTCTGGTCAGCCTTGGAAGAGGATAGAAAAATGAAAACATTATCAAGGATCCCAATACATCTTTTTAAGCCCTAATTTCCAAAAAGACAGTCTGGACACCTTTGCAAATCTCAGACCAATCTCCCTTTGCAACACAATATACAATATTTTTACTAAATCTATTTCAATTAGATTAGAAAAGTTTATTATCAAAATTATATCAGAAGAAAAAATATATTTTAGTCTAGGAAAGGAGACTTCAAAGAGCACCTTCATTGTCAATTATGTCATCCACTCCATCAAACAACATAATATGGAAAGCATGACTATAAAAAAAGATATGCTCAAGGCTTATGATAGATACAATTGGCATGTCTTAGAATAAGTACTCATCAAATTTAGGCTCTCTGTCAAATGGAGTACGTGGATCATCTTGTGTGTTTCAAGAGTTGATTTATTTATTATAGTGAAAGGTTAGTCATGTGGTTTCTTCTCTCCTTCCTAAGGTATTCGGAAAGGGGACCCTCTTTCACCATATCTATTCATAATATTGGCTGAAGCTCTTAGTAAATCTATCTCAACTAAACATAGTACCCATTTCTAGAAGGTACCAGCATTGCAAGCTCAACTTTGGAAATCACACACATTCTTTTTATTAATGACACAATTATTTGGGGCAACAATAATACAAGAGGCACAAACTACCAAACAAGTTTTAGACAAAACTATGATGTAATGGGTTAGAAATTCAATTTTGCCAAATTTAAAATATTCTTCCATAATTGTTCCACGGACATATCTCAGAGACTTTCTAAATTCCTTGGTTTCAAGCGAGAATCACTTCCAAACAAATATCTTGGCATCCAATCCTTCATGGGGAAAACCAAAAAAATATTTTTGGGACAACATTTCAATCTCCATTCAAAACTAAATTTCCTCGTGGAAAAATACTTGGCTTTCGTTAGCTAGAAGAGTCCTAAATTATATCATGTCAATTCTCCCCATTACCAAGGGTGTGTTGGTTGATAAAGAATCCAAACTCAAGAAATTTCTCTGGAAAGGCATAAAAGAACCTAAAGAAAATATTTATTTCATTTCTTGGGACAAAGTATGTACACCCAAATCAGTAGGTGGATATGTTATACACAATTTAGAAAGTAGAAATATGGAATTAAGAGAAAAGTTGGTATGGAAAATGTTTTCCAACCATAACTCAAAATGAGTTGCACTATTGAGATCAAAATATTTGGATTCTAATGAACTAAAATGAATCTTCATAGTCTTAAATCCTCCATCTAGCTCTCAGATATGGAATTTCATGATAAGTTGCAAGAAGATGTTTCTTCCTTTTCTAAATTAGGTTATTCATAATGGGAGGAAAGCCATGTTTAGGGAATATTCTTAGAATGAATTCCCTCCTCTCTCTAACATGGATGTGTTAAATAAAAAAAATCTCTCCTTAAAGAAAGATGAGGTGTTAATGTGTGTGATTATTTCTATATAAAGTTTGATAATGGAATGAAATCTATCCATTGAAAGTATCTCTCCTCAATTCCAATTCTCGCAGAACAAAGAAACATCCTTCAAATAGAACTTAAAAAGATATTCTTGCACTAAAAAGACACTATAGATTGTTTGATCTTGCCCCTTCCCCGTTAGGCAAGTATTTAGTCAAACATGGATACAACCTCATAGAGGATCCTAGGGAGGCTACAAATAAGATATGCTATTCTTTTTGTTGGTCTGATGCCATACTGCCAAAAGAAGGGTCATTTCTTTAGGTGGCAGTAAAGGGAAAAACTTTAACTAGTGATAGAATCTAGCGTATAAAAATTCCCCATCCTTTTAATTGTGTACTTTGTGATGTAGAACATGAAATTAAAAACCACCTACTTTTAAATTTCTCAT
Organism: Thuja plicata; assembly: GCA_018584345.1. Lineage (NCBI taxonomy): Eukaryota > Viridiplantae > Streptophyta > Pinopsida > Cupressales > Cupressaceae > Thuja > Thuja plicata. Next base: position 294,937 of record MU226913.1, on the reverse strand, counting down.
TCTCTAGATCATGTTGGTTATGGATGAAGGAAAGTTACATTTGAGTGCTCCATTGTAATCATATATTCTTGAAGTTATTTAATCATGGCATCTCCTTCATCAAAAATCTATTTTTGATATCATTTGGAAGGCTGTGCTTACTACCCTAATCTAGAACATCTAGTGGGAGAGAAACAAATGCATCTTTAGGAATGAGAAACGCAATCTGGAGAGGATCCTCATGAATAGTGAGAAATCAATATCATAAGCAGTAAATGCCCACACCATTAAATATAGAAGAGTTAACTCCTATTTTTCTTTGGTGGATTATATAATCTTATTATAATTAAAATACATATCCCTTGTATTTAAAGCAAGCTTATTGAACGAAACTCCTAAAACCATCAACATAAAAGAAATCAAGTGGAAACCCCCTGATAGTAACTTTGTCAAACTAAATTTTGATGGACCATCTAAAGGTAACCTCGATATCTCAGGTGTTTGTTTTAGTCTTAGATACCCCAAGGGAATGTCCATAGAAAAATTGGCTACCAAAACACCCAATGATACAAAAAACATGGATAAAGAAAGGGATTTGGTTATGTGTCTTGAGTTACCAGTGAAGGCTAAAGTGAAACATCTAATAGTAGAAGGAGATTCTCAGATTATCATAGAAACACTGATAAGTAGGTCAACTATGAACTAGAAAATTCATTACATATTACAAGAATCATGGGGATACCTACTATTTTTTAACTTCTGCCACATTCTCCACTGCTTTAGATAAGCTAATAGGGTTACATATATGTTGGTAAATAGGTGGTGCTCTCTATAAATGTGGGAGAAATATTACAACAATCTTGAAATCATGAGAAATACATATCTTTCCTCCTTATTCATATAAGATACTATTGTTGAGATATTGTTTATATTATGCATATATGTGCTGGCATTAATGTTTTTCATTGATGTCAACATATTCCTAATGTTGGTGACAATGATCCTGAAATGATCAATGAGATGATTTCTGTGGTATGGATACTATTTTGAATATTAGATATTGTTAAATTGGTAGTATATTTGGGGATTCATGTACTTGATTTAGTTAAAGTGGCAGAGGTTCACCTGATGACTTGAGTGAGCTATGGAGGATTTATCAAAAACTATTATTTTGTTTGTTCTATCAGAGATAGTGTTTCAATTATTGGATCAGTGTGGATTGGTTATGCAATATGCTTTATAGATAACTTGGTGGTAAGTTAAGGACTTGAATGTTTGTCCTCAGTTCGAGTGGTTCATGATTTGGATGTTGGCAAGCTAATTTTATTTTATGATAGTGGTTTTTGATTAGTGTTCCTAATGAATAGTGAAGAAAGAGTATGATTTATGAGACATAGTTGTTCATGTTGATGTCATGGTATTTCCTGTTTCTTTTTGATTTTTCTTGATCTTGTCCTATTTGTTTCGGTAAATCACGTTGGATTATGTGATCAGAATTGAAGATTTTTATGTAACATGTTGACATTCTTATTGTTCTTGGCTTGATTTATGGATCTAGAGCATGTTCGAGGATGTTGTTATGGATCATTGTTATGTCTTAGCCAACATTCAATGGATCACATTGAGTATTGAGTTGTATTGAATTAATAGTTTGTAATTAGGTCCTTGACAGACCTAGTTGAGATGAATTTATGTAATGTATATAAATATATAATCATTTGTAATTATGAAGGAATGGAAAAACATGAGATGCTGGAGAGAAGAGGTATGAGTGGAATCTCTAATTGAGGTAGAGATTTTTTGTACTTCATAGAAACTATTTTGGTATATCAGAGATGTTGTTTGTTATTTTGTGAGCTTGGACAACATGTCGTTTATGATTTGAGATCAGATATTGTTGTACGAAAGTGAGCCTTCATTGGGATTGACATCCTTGTTGTATTTCAGCAGTGAACTCTAGGCAGTGTGCGTGAATGCATGTGCATTCCCCTTTGAAATACTCATAACAAGGTATAGTGCTTTTAACATAGTACATTCATCTTGTAGGTTTGATCCACACACTGTGGGTTTTTCCCTAATAGGGTTTCCACGTAAAAAATCTTGGTGTTATATCTTGTTTACTATGTTATGTTCTTGCATTCATGTTTATCTTTTGGATCTAGGATTAAGTTGGTAACTTGATTAAAGGTATTGAGTCATTGGGAACAACTGATTCACCCCACCTCCAATCTTATTTGTGTGTGTTGCATTTATTATAACAATTGGTATCAAATCTAGTGTCCTCTTTGTGAAGCTTAACTGCTTGAGGAGATTCATGATGTCAATCTTTAAGAAGGAGATTCTTATATTTGATTTAACAAACTATGCTATATGGAAGGACCAAATGATTACATACTTGAGATGTATTAGTGAAGAACATTGGGCTGTTACAAAGAAGATTACAAGCCTCCATTATATCTTTCTACTGTGACTATAAATTAGAAGAAATAATTCGACAATAATATGAAAGCTAAAGAAGCCTTGCTGAGTGCATTATCAAATGCTAAAAACACAAACATTATAGGATTAGAGATTGTAGGTGATGTATGGAAAAATTTGGAGACACTATACGAAGGAGATGAATTTATGAAACAAGCCAAGTTACAAAGTCTGAAAGGAAAATATGGATCATTGAAGATAAGCGAAGATGAGAACATTACCGCTTATGTGAATAAGATCACTGAACTTGTTTGTGCAATTAGATGTGTTGGTGGAACCTTGGATGAGAGTGAAATTGTTTCTAAGATCCTAAGATCCTTGCCTCCTGTTTACAATCACAAAGTTGTTTCTATTGAAGAAATCAGAACTATGGTATATGTGATAAGAGATTCATTGATTGGTAAGCTGTCTACTTTTGAAATGAGAGAATTTGGTGATAGTCTTCTTGAATTTGAAACTAACTTTAAAGTTACTTTTTATAAGGATAAAAAAGATATTATTCTAGAGAAAGTTCATCTAAGTATGAATCTGGATATGTTAAGGAATGGGCAAAGATTGAAGAAGAAGAGAGGAAGCTTGATGAGCTTGAAGCCCTAATTGCAAAGAGATTACCTAAGGGATATGGTAAGTATCAAGGAAAGTTGTCTTTGAAATGTTTTCCATGTAATAAGATTGGTCGTATTGCTTCAAGATTTCCTAATAGAGAACACAAGTACACACCTAATAAATTCAAGTCTAACTATCAGAAGAAGTGATATTATGTTGCTGATGAAGGTATGACTAATGATGAATCTGAAAAGAGTGAAGATGAGATTGCATTTATTTCTATCAAAGATGAAGATCCTAATTTTGTGAATGAAGAGAAAGCCTTGGTTTCACATGTGGATAAGAAGGATGAATGAGTTATTTATAGTGGATTTTTACAGTACATGACCAGAGACAAAAACAAATTTGTAAAATTGGAAAGGTATGATGGTGGTGTTGTCAATTTTGGTGATGATACTCCTTGCATGATCATAGTAAAAGGTTCTATTACTCTGTATGGTAAGAATAATATTGATGATGCGCTACATGTTGAAGGTTTGAAATAAAATCTTTTGAGTGTTGGTAGTTGATAAAGGATACAACCTGCAATTGAAGGATGAAATGTGCAAGATTATTGGAAGATCTAGAATTAAGATTACTATAGGGAGAAAGACTAAAGGTAGTGTATTTCTTTTGAAGACTTCTGAGAGTAGATGCTTGATTGCTAAGATTGATGATAGTTGGTTATGGAACAAGAGATTTTGTGATGTGAACTTTGATAAGATTGTAAAGATAAGTACTACAAGAGTAGTTAGATATCTTCCTAAACTATTGAAGCTTGTTAATGCAATGTGTAAGGACTGGTAGTTGGGTAATTTGACTAAGTCCACTTTTAAGAGCAAGAGTTATTCTTCAAGTGGAATTTTGGATTTGGTGTATACCTATCTATGTAGACTTGAAAGAACAATAATCTATTATGGGGACATGTATTTCATTTACTCATTGATGATTATTCTAGAATTATATGGGTTACATTTTTGAAAGAGAAGTCTGAAGATTTGATAAAGTCAAGATTTTCAAAGCTATGGTTGAGACTGAAATAGGATTGAAGCTAAAATTTTTAAGATCATATAGAGGTGGAGAGTTTAATTCTACTGAATTTAAGACTTTTTTGAAGAGAATAGAATAAAGAGATAGATGTCTACTCTGCAAACCCCACAACAAAATGGAATTGCAGAGAGAAGAAATAAAACTATTCTAGACACTTCTAGAACCATTATGATTGAAGGAAATGTTTCATAGATCTATTAGCGAGAAGTTTTTAGCACTACATTATACACATTGAACCGAGTGCAAATTAAGCAGGGAATCGGTAAGACACCTTATGAACTTTGGTATGGTCATGTTTGTATAGTAAAATATTTTAGAATTTTGGATGTAAATTCTATATCAAAAGAGATGAAGACCTAGGGAAATTTTATCCTAGATGTGATTAGGGATTGTTTCTTGGTTATTATACAAGAAGCAAAGCATATAAATGTTATAACCAGAGGTTGAAGAAATTAATTGAAAGTGCAAATGTGAAAGTGGATGCAATTTTTCAGAAATAGGTCAGATCTTGTAGATATGAATTAGATGAAGAATAAGAAAGTCATATTGTGAAAGCACAAAATAAGAATCAAAATTAGAATGGATCGATAGAATAGAATGAAGAAGATGCAAATGATGAAGAAGTGGAAACACAAGAGTCTGCTAAAAAAGAAAATCAAAAGTCTCCAAGGTATGTAAAGTTAAATCATTTAGAGAGACAAATGATTGGTGATAGGAATTAGGGTGTTCAAACTAGAGGAAGAATTGCTACAAATGAATTTTTTATTTATTTCTAAGATTGAGCCTAAAGATGTTGATGAAGCATGTAAAGATTAAAGTTGAGGTAAAGAAATGGAAGAAGAATTATTACAGATTGAGAAAAATAAGACATGGGTTCTTGTTCCTATACCTAAAGACAATAATGCAATCGATACTAAATGGGTATTTAGAAACAAATTGATTAAAGAAGGTGAAGTGGTTCAAAATAAAGCCAAACATGTTTGCAAGGGATACTAAAAGATGGAAGGAATTGAATTTGAGGATAATTTTTATAATATATCTAGAATTGAAGCTATTAGGATATTTTATGCATATGATACTTACACAGAATTCAAGGTATATCAAATGGATGTTAAGTATACATTCTTGAAAGGAGAATTGGAAGAGGAAGTACACATTGAGCAAGGAGATGGTTTTCCTTTGACCGATGAGGATGACATGGTTTTTAGATTGAAGAAAGAACTCTATGGATTGAAACAAGCACCTAGAGTGTATAATGTGAGATTGGATAAGTATTTACTGACACTTAGTTTTAGTAAAGGTACCATTGATAGTAAGTTTTACTTCAAAATTGATTATGATAACATTTTAATTGTTGAAGTCTTTGTGGATGATATTATTCTTGGTGGAAGTGACAAGTTGAGTAAGGAATTTGCTGATGAGATGCAAAAGGAATTTGAGATTTCTATGATAGGTGAGATGAAAATTTTCCTTGGGCTGCAAACTACACAAATAGATAAAGGTATTTTCATATCTCAGCCTAAGTATGTGAAAGAGTTATTGAAGAAATTCAATCTGGATGATTAAAAACATGTTGGTACTCCTATTATTACTGGTTGTAAATAAACAAAGATTGATGATGCATCTTATGCTAGTTAGACAAGATACAAATCAATGATTGGTGTCTTACTATACTTGACACAAACTAGACCATATATTATAAATGTTGTTTGCATTATTGCTAGATTTCAAGCAGAATTGAAGGAAACAAATGTTGTTTCTATTAAGAGAATATTAAAATACTTGAAAGGGATAGTTGATTATTGCCTATGGTATGGAAAGGATGATGATTTTACATTGAGTGCATATATTGATGTGGATTGGGAAGGAAATGTGGATGGAAAAAAGAGCACAAGTGGTGTAGCATTCTTTTTTGGTAAGAGATTATGTTCATGGGAAAGTAAGAAACAAAATTTTATTTCACAATCTACTATTGAATCTGAATATGTTGTTGTTGCTATTAATTATACGCAAGTTATGTGGATGAATAAAATGTTGAAATATACCAAAATGACTATTGATGAGCCTATTGCTATTCATTGTGACAATTCACGTGATATCAATATTTAAAAGAATCTTGTGTTGCATTCAAAGACATAGCACATTTCTATTAAATATCATATCTTGAGAGACAAGGTTAGTGAGAAATAAGTCATATTGGAGTATGAGTCTACAAAAGAGAAGATTGTAAATATTTTCACAAAGCCCTTGCCAAAGGATACTTTTGAGTATCTCTGAGGTAAGCTTGGGGTGATTTACTCTCCTGATTAGAGCTAGAGATGCATTAAGATGCATCAGCCCAATGTTCTTATAGATTATTATTAATCTATATTGATGTTTATTGTGGCTACTCCTTAGGGGGAGTAGTGGTTAATGGATAATGGTTAGTGGTTGAGAGTTGTTTGTTTAGATTTTTTGGCCTCAATGACTTAGTGCATAAATGTGCCTTTGTCATTGATATAAAAGGGGGAAAAATTCATATGAAAAACACGTATGATACTATGGGGGATAGATTATCTAGTATGTTGGGGAGAGATTGTTTTTTGACTGAGAAGGTTTGCTAGAGAGACATTGAAACATATTGTGGGTATTGTTGATATTATTTCTTTGTGCATTGATTTAATTTTTCACATCATATGTTGCCATCAATGCTAAAGGGGGAGATTGTTGAGATATTTTTTAGATTATGCATTATGTTTTGGAATTAATTTTTTGTCATTAATGTCAACATATTCCAAATTTTGGTGACAGTGTTCTTGAGATGATTAGTGAAATGATTTATGTGGTATGACTACTATGTTGAGTATCAGATGTTGCAAAGATGGTAGTGTGTTTAGGGAGGTTTGTACTTGATTTATTTCAAGTAGAAAAAGTTTTTTATGATGATTGGAGTGATCTATGAAGGATCTATCAAAGACTATTGTTTTGGTTGTTTTGTCAGACAGTGTTTCAGTAATTGGATTGGTGTGGATCTTGTTGCTAACCTGGTGGTGAGTTAAGGACTTAGATGTGTGTCCTCAGTTTGAGTGGTTCATGATTTTGGATGCTAGCAAGATAACTTTATTTAATGATAGTGGTTGTTGATTAGTGTTCCTAATGAATAGTGCAGAGATGAGTATGATTTATGAGACAAAGTTGATCCCGTTGATGTTGTGGTATTTCATGTTGCTTTTTTATGTTTCTTGATCATGTCCTATTTGTGTTGGTGGATTGCATTGGATTATGTGATCAAAATTGAAGATTTTTATGTAACATGATTATGTTCTTATTATTCTTGACTGACTTGGTGGTGTAGCGTAGTGTGATGGATTGTGGTGTGATTTATGGATCTGGAGCATGTTTGAGGATGTTTCTATGGGTCATTGTTAAGTCTTAGCCGACATTCAATGGATAACATTGAGTATTGAGTTGATTTGAATTAATATTTTGTAATTAGGTCCCTCACCAACCTAGTTAAGATGAATTGATGTAATGTATATAAATATGTAATCATTTGTAATTGTGAAGGAATGTAAAAAACATGAGATGTTGAAGAGAAGAGGTATGAGTGGAATATACAATTGAGGCAGGAATTGTTGTACTTCATTGGAACTATTTGACATATCAGAGATGTTGTTTGTCAGTTCATGAGATTAGACAATATGTCCTTTATGATTTGAGATCAGAGATTATTGTAAGGCAGTGAGCCTTCCTTGGGATTGAGATCCTTGTATTTGAGTAGTGAGCTCTAGGAAGTGTGCCTAAATGTATGTGTATTACCCTTTGTAATACTCCCAATAGGGTATAGTGCTTTTAACAGAGTATATTCATCTTGTGGGTTTGATCCCCACACTATGGTTTTTCCCCTAATAGGGTTTCCACATTAAAATTATTGGTGTTATGTGTTTTTTACTGTGTTATGTTCCTCCATTAATGTTTATCTTTTGGATATGAGATCACATTGGTAATTTGGTTAAAGGTCTTGAGTCATTGGGCACTTCACCCCCCTCTCAGTTGTCTGTGATGCATTTATTCTAATAGCTACTATTAGCTATATTTTTGTTTTTTTTTTTGTTCATAGGTTTTGTCTTTGTTGTTATTTAAAGCTTCCTTCTATTGGCAACTTGGATGGATAACCATTCTTGCTTGTATAGGCTCTAGGTTGTTTATAATTTTTGCCCATTTCAAATATTATTTTCTGCCTTCTTGATAATCAATGTATTTCCCATGAATAGCTTCTAGCTTGGGTTTTACTTTGTCATTTCTCCTTTTGGTGGGGATCCTAATATATATTTGTTCAACTTGTTTTTCACACTCCTTATCTGACTACCCATGTTTTTCCTCCTCATGCTTTCTTCTTTGTTCCCTACCAAGATCCCTTCACATGTCTTTAAATTAAATCAAACTTCTTTTTTGTTTTAGACCTAGTTAGGGTGACATGATCCTTTTTCAGTGGCCCATGTCCACATCTTGACTGCTTACTACAATATTTTGGTAATGGGTTGAACTAATGGAGTGTTGTTTGTGGGTGCAGATCTGTCTTCCCCAATAAATTGATATCATATTTCATGATTTAATTTCATTCTAGGTGGATTAGTATAATTTTTCAAGAATCTTGTGACCCTTGTTCACATGTTTTCACAATTCATCTTGTGATCTATGCTCATATATCTTTTGATTGCCTCTATATATGGTCTTAAGTTTAGTTGGTTGTTGACACAAATCTACTTCATTTTATCCATGCTAAATTATTGACTACTTATCTACTATTCTAAATTCATTTCCAGTGTCTAGGTTCAACAAGGTTTATTTTTTATTGGCTTTGTATGGCTCTCCATTTCAGTGTGAACTGTATGTGTTTGAACACGACTCTCTTGCAACAATGTTAGTCTTTCAATTAGAGGATGCATGTGTTTGGGAAGCTATTACTCAGATCCTTCAATACTATATTCGTGGTGGAGACAACCACCTTCATGATGACTAGATTCATTATTTTTTCTTCACTCCCTTGTTACAAACAATTGTATTCCCTGATTGGATATGCATGGTGGGAAATAACCTAGTATCTAAGTAGTATTGGTAAAAAATTGCTTAAGCCTTTGGAGGAATTGATGTTGGTACAATCTCAGGCCCTTTAAGAGAATTTTTTGAACCTTGTTGTCGAGGGTAAGGTTGAGAAAATATAAGAGGAATGGACCCTCTTCAAGTCATGTGTCATATATGATGACTTTGCAACATTGAATATATTCTTTGCAAATAATGAGGAACTCTTTTCTGACGCTCATAATAGAGTTATTTGTGACTTCTTCTTTGGCCTGGAAACTATGGTGAACAATTTTAATCCAAGGCCACCATTGAAGTTTACTAAGTAGTAATATCTCCTCTCTCAGTTAGTTTTGTTCTCATTATCTTTTCTTATCTAGTCCCTTTTTTACCTCAAGAGTTGAACTTAGCTCCTATATTTTTTGCATCCCTTCGATATTAGTTTTCTTTCAATCTCTTTTGTTGCTTTATGGGTTTATCCTTGCTCCTATTTTTTGCATCATTTTATTCTTGTCATGTAGTTTATATATATTTTACTATTATTGAATGTTTCCCTTATCTAATATAACTCATGCTTAATGCATTTTACTGAAAAAAAAGAAGAGAAAAAATAATGTGTAGCTAACTACTAGCTAAAAATATTTAATGCACTATGAACAATATTAAATAAAGTGCAGCTAATAGAAACTAACATCTAGTAATATGATATGTCAACTAAATAAGTAAAACTAAGTGTATGTGAGTGGAATACAATATCATTCACACAAAAACCCCATAAGTGCAACTTCGTCAGAAGATTATTATGCAATATGGGTCTCAACAAGGAGGCCATATTAGATACCCATGCACGGATACAATGCAATGTAATGCAATAAAATCCCTCACAAATGAAGAAAAAATATATGGGAGAAAAATCCTCTCCAAAAGAGAGAAAATGAAGGACTTAGAATCCTCTAAAATAATGTCCCAAAAACATGAACATCAGGAACATAATTGAAGCACAAAATAGTTGCAGACAAGTGTGAAATGAAGATTGGTTATGTTTTGTAATTGAAGAACCTCCTTTACATGATGATGAGAAGGATCAAGAAGAAAATAATTTTCATGAGTGCCCCAAATGGTACTAAAATTATTATCAAATGACAACAACCACAAAACATATGTCAATCAAAAATACAATGACATATAAATTTATGCGAGTGACCCAACAAATTTTTTCAAAAAATACAATTTCATGAGTGATATCATCATAACTACTCAACTAAGGATATAAGGTTTCATTTACAAAATAAGAATGCAAGAGTGTCTCAAAAATCACTCCAACAAAAACCAAGGAAGTATTAGAAAAACAATATAATACCCGCCATAATGTTGACTAGTTAGAGGCATGATAGGTTAACTAAAACTATGTGTCACCTAGAAATGTATGAAGGAGAAGATAAAATATCTGAAGTGATCAAACGAGTATGTGCAACTGAAAAAGGGTTTACAGTTGTTATGTACACATGCATGAGGCAATAATTTCAGAGATCCTATTGTCATTGTAGAGGAACACTCACTTGACAAAGTTGTGATGGGAAAAAATCAAAGGCTCTACACAACCCCCCACAACATTGTATAACAAAATGCAAGATAATAATATGTCACAAGATTTGTACAAAATCCCAAAAATACATGAACAAGATGTGACAATTTATTACATTTCCACAAAAGAATACACTTACAAAAGATGTTCAAAAGATTGATAAGGACAAACAAATTGTATATACATATGATGTATCTAAAATGAAGACAAAACATGCAACCAAAATGTTTCCAAATGCTAAAACAACTATTAAATTAATTACAGTGTAAAAACCAAAAAATATTGAATTAATTGTATTTGGGAAAATAGGGAAACACTGCATATATAGAATCAAGGTGCTCTAGAATACCTTTTCAATGCTACAAGAACTGAGAGAAATATAGAAATTGGTCCAACGATATGAGCTTGGGAGCCCAAAATAAACTACTAACTTCGATAGGCTACAAAATAGACCAAAAACAAAATCTGTAAAATTTGGATGCACCACTAGATAGTGTATGAAACCACCTTTAATATTTTATTTTCCAAAAAATGATTTTGTATGCCCAAGTTATGGTTGTTTGAAAAAAATACCTATATGGAGCCCAAAAGTGGTAAAAAAGGGCCCACCCCCTTTAGTACCTAGGGTATAGGGACAGGGTTTGGTCACTCATGTGACCTAATGTACTATCAAAGAAAAATAAATTTCTCCTCTAGAGTGCCACAAGTGGATAAGTTCACACAAGGTGAAGGAATCAAAGATCAAGAAAAGGTGGACATGGGGTGTTGGGGGTGTTGGTACTCATAAATTTGGAACAAATTTGGAGTGACCATGTGAAGTTTTTCAGTTGAGCAAAGTGAATACCCTTAAAAATTTTGTGAGAAGACTCAGTTAGAGTGCTTGTAAAAGGTGCCCGGATGATTTTCATAAGGTACAAATTTGGAAGAGGCTTTAATGCCCTTCATTTGATATATGCAGTGGGTCCCAGCTCCTGAATTTCAGTTCTGACATGTTTATGGAGTGGTCATTTTGAGGGGGTCACCTAATTCTGCATCTTTGCTAAGTGTCATTTTGCAGTCCGGAGCCTACTTTGCTTATGAGTATCTTACACCCTGTTGAGTTTCATAGTTCGCCACTTTGGGAATGTTTAGCATGCATATCAGAGAGCTTATGTTTTAGATCTCAGCCTATTCTGAATCCGTTTGATAAGTTTTCATACTTCCCAAAGTTGGTTGTTCATGAACTATCTGCATTTTTGTCCTGCCTAGAAATCTGAATAGCCCAGTTTGACATGTTATAACTTTTGACCAGTTGACCCAATTGAGGAAATTCCTTTTGTACTGTGTCCTAGTGGTCACACACTCCATGTTTTTCAGTCTGCAGATCTTTATGAAATCAGATGACAAGTTTTCAAGAACCGTTATGATAGTGATTAATTCTTATTTCCTGAGTTTGCAAATGCAGAATTGGTAAGTGACCCACTTTGAGCTTTTGAAAATATGTACCCGGGTGAACATTTTGGATAATTGAGTTGCTCCTCATATTTTAAACATAGGAGTGCACCTATTTGAAGATTTATAGACTCCTACCAATCCATTTGTCCACTTTTCCAGAGCCTTTCCATTCCTAATTTATTGAAAGTTTCACTGAACTGCTGAATCCAGAATTAAATGGCATACTTTGTCCCTTCCCCATTTGCACCCAGTTCGAGGTCAATCATAATTGAAAGTTGATTTTAATTTTAGACCTAGGAATGAACTCCTTTTAAGATTCCCAAACCTTGACCAATCTGGTAGATCACTTTTCTTTGCCGATTCCGAACCCGATTTCTGCATATTTATTGTGTTTTGGTTCAGAATGTGTTAAGGTGCTATCTTTGCAGATTGGTATCAGTTCAGAGATTTCTTTTCAGGGGAAGGAAATTGAGGGGTCATGTTCTACATATCACATTCAATTAGGCTCCAGAGGTTGAGCTTTTAAAAGATCTTTTTGATGACCCTATGAGTCCAGTTTCAAAGGCAGTTTGTTCAGTTTGCAGTCCAGAAAAGATTCAAGTTTGCAGAATGGTCATTTTTGGGAAATGATAACTTTCTGTCTGAAGGATGTTTTCAGGAAAAAATCAAGGCATCATGCTCATTGCATATCAATGTACTATCTGACTTCATGGGGAAGTTTTGGAATATGATTTAGTAATTTTGCAATGGTCAATCTTAAGGCGATTTATGCTGATTCAACGTTTCGCACTTGCATAGTATTCTGGAAATGCAAAGTTTCATCAGTTGCACATTGTGCCAGAGACTGAATCTGAAGGAGCCCTTTCATATGCATAGTCATTATACAGCAATGAATCTTCTTGCCAAGTGACGAGGTCTGATTACTTGTTTCAGTGAATTTTTGAAGGCAGCCCCGGAG
>MU226913.1:258283-270256 GCA_018584345.1 Thuja plicata | reverse complement strand
GATGATTTCAGAGAGCAAAGCATTGTGATAAGGATTTGATGCAGATGTATGTATAAGAGAGGATAGTTTGTAAGGCACTCTATCTCAGCCGCATGTAGTTTGTAAGGCACTCTACAGTATCTCTGTTGATTCATGTTTTCATTGACTCTTTGTCCAAGGGATAGGCACTAGTCTAGAGTATAGTTTGCAGTATGTTCCTCATCCAATATCAAAACCAAATTAATCAAAATACTCCTGTTACTAAGAACAAACAAACTAAACTCAGTAAGGACCTATGTCAGCAGGATAGTGTCCACTTTAGTGATTCCTTAGAGAGTGAATCATTAGGTTATCCCTCCTACAATAAAAGGAAGAAGGATGAAAATCCTTGTATCACTGATTCTTGTTATATTTACAATCATGGTTTGTATGGTTTAATCTTGTATCTGATTATGCTTGGTCATTTGCAAGGTGATTTATAAGTTGATTTAACAAAGGTACATAGAAAATCGGTGTCCACATTAATACATACTATGTAAACAGTAATCATAAGAGGTAAAACCTGCCTGAGTATATGTGGAGCTCAAAAATGAAGAAGGATATTATCTAGTCCTTAGCAATTAGGCTTTTCTTGTCTCTGAATCAGTATTAGAAGGCATGGTGTTCAAGTAGTCATTTCAAGCACTGTGGTTCATACAAGAAAAATCCCTAACAGGGGGTTGGTAGAAGCTCCATGCACCACCCCCTACAAACCATGATGAGTCTACAATTGTTATCTCATATTGAACAAAGGTAGCTCATAAGTATTCAAGGAGAAAACACCATATCTCCATTACCAATGTGGGATACAAAGCCCTTCACTTTCCAAAAAACTACCATGTGCCATTGAGCGGAAATTAAAAAGTGTGAATCACCATGAATGTAAAATTAGGGCCAAAAAAATATTTTTCACATCCACAAACTCTTGTTCATCATCATCTAGCTTAATCAAATTCTCACCCATTCCAACAAAGTAACATTTGTATGGAAACCGTGGTAAACACAAAACCATAAGCAGAGAACACAAAACTTTGGGGGTATATAAATGAGGAAAAATAAAAAAAATCCAACCAAGTAAAATACTTTGTACCCGCAGAAATGAGATCACCAAAAATTACCGCACCACGTGTTTAAAAAACTTGATGGTTAAAAATATTTCTCCTTGGGTTGATGCAAAATGAATAAACCAGGGGTTTATACCAAAACCAAGAATCATACACCTAGTAAAACCATGAAACTACCACACACTAAATATATACCAGCAAAGGAAATAGTGTATCGAGTGGGTTGCAAAACCATTTGGGTATGGAAAGACTACAAGTGCAAAAACACTCAATTACCAACTATGAACAGATAAAATCAAGCAATAATCCAACTCATAATTGCCAAAAAATATGGATGGTGTGGGCTCTATCGAATGTAAAAATGCTTAAATAAATGAGTCATTCTTATGGAGAAATGAAGTTCATCTCCTAAAAAAAGTTAGTGAATGAAAAATAGGTTGTGCAAGAATACAAATGCACTTGTTCAAAAAAATAAGTTGCTTGGCCACCATCTACAATTCCTCATTTCTTTAAACAACATGAGAGATATTTATTGATGCTGTCAAGCTCGGAGGATCCAAGAATGGACTGTCCAAACTTGCAACAAAACAACACTCACAATGAAAACAAAAACAAAACAAGATATATCAATATCAACTTATATTATCTCAGAATTCCAATTACATGCAACATGATGGGTTGTAAGGCCTTCCTAGATACGACCAATACATAAACAATTTCAACAAGATCTCATAGGATCCAACTTCACCAATCTACCCTACAGCTAAGTGGAAGAAACTAGATCTAAACTTGTGATCACAAGCCACCAAGCAATATTTCATCTTACCGACTTAATACTATTTTTTTTCCCAAATCCCCCTCCTAAATGATACCTACATATTTCCTTTTATACAAAATAGCCACAAGTCAGCTTGTAAACAAACATTAAATGACCCATTCATCCATTACAATCCATTATGAACAAATACTAAATGCACCATTCGGCTGCAAATAACCACCAAATACATAGAAGAAAACACCAACTCAGATCTAGGTCCACACAAGATCCAATGTATCAAATTCACACGCCTCAAAAATCAGCACGATCCCAATGACCCCCTCAAATCATAGATGGAATATCCAATGCCTTCTCAATCCAGAAAATTCAGTCGGTGAACTCCAACAACCAAGACCCCAAGTCGATACCGAACACTAGCAAAGCCATTGAGCCCATTCGGTAAAGCACCAATGCCACTAGTCATTGAGCCAGATATTAATGATTAGAATACCTTTGAAACATAGAATACCACCGAGTAAGACACTATTGAGCTAAAAACACCGAACATCTACAACCGAGTAGTGTAACACAAAGTAGAATACCACTAAACATTGAACATCTATTCCAGTCACCAAGTCCATCGGTGAAGCAACACATCTTCCAACTAAGAACTACCACCAAAGTGACCAAGCACCTTAGGTCTCCAATCAAGCTTACTAATAAAACCAAAATCAAACAAAAACATGTTTTTGGTGACACATGATTGCCAACTACCCCAGGATGATCCTGCATTAGAAACCCTAGGTGCAAAAATATGTTCTCAGCAGCTTGAAAAACATCTTTCAGGATTCAACACATAGATCCCAAACTGATTCTTTATGTACATGTCTTTAGAGTCCTCAACCGATATACTCTTTCCTTTACTCCACTTCTGCAAACTCTTTCCCACAATAGACAACTGATTTCCTTGCCTCCTCACATATTTCCTCGGGTCACTATAGGTTTTTTTTCCACTCTGATCTCTAACCCTCTGAACTTCCTTCAGCTCAACCCTACCACCGATGCTCAGATTCCTCCTATCGAGCTCTGTATCCTTCAAAGTAATCAGGGGAAACTTCCTGCCATCCTTCTAAATAGTAAAGACATTCTTCATATAGTCATGCAAAACCCTACAATCATACTGCCAAGGTCTACCGAGAAACACATGACAAGTAATCATGTCTACAATATCACACAATACTTCATCCCTATACTACCCAATCTGAAAATCAACAAGACACTACTCTCTTACCTCCAAAGCATGCTCATTTTGTACCCAACTTATCCTATAAGGAAGAGGATGCCTCAACCTTTTCAAACCAAGTTTCTGAACCATTTCTTGAGCAACTAGGTTATCAATTTTCCCTCCATCAACAATCACCTTACAACATTTACCACCATACTTACACACAATCCAAAACAAGTTCTTCCTCTGACAAGAATCAGCTTGCTTCGAGGATAGAAAAGTTGTCCTAAGAAAGAGAGTCACACCCGCCACCTTAGGTTCACTCTCAGTAACCTCATTCATCATAACATTTCAATTATTACCTACCTTCCTATCTACATGGGGACATTCAAATGACCGATGTCCTTCTTCACCATAGTTATAAAAAGTACCTCTGAATACACCTCTACCTATCTTTCTCCTTAGTTCAACAGGTTTTGGTTCATCTTCAACTTTCCGTTGATCTTTTACCAACTACTCTTTCTTCTCTTTTCCTTGGGAATTACTATGATGTCTTCTTTTCAACCTATTTTTTTCCTTCAATGCATACTGATAATCTTCCTCCGTAGAGTCAATCTTCAACATACCAATCTCATCCTAGATATTGAATCTCAGACCATTGACATATCTTGCCACCTTTTCCTTAGAAATTTATCTATACCCAAACCGAATAGTCAACTTGTAGAAATCCTCAGTATAATATTCCATAGTCATCTCCTTTTGTTTTAGATTTTGAAATTTCTTAAACAAATCAAGTTCATAGTCGGTAGGAATGAACTTAACCTTTAGCTTTATCACCATCAACCTCCACCAATTGATCTTCATCTCACCTTTTCTTCTTAGTCCCTCTGCAACTATTTCCACCATAAAGCAACATGCCCTTTCAACTTAGTCTATTCCAACCTCACTCTAAGTGGATATTCAATGTCTTCCATCTCAAATTAGTCTTATAACTCACCGATCCAATCAATTGGATCCTTGAGTCTCAATGTACCTGAAAAATTGGACACCTCCAATCGGTAGCTTGTACTCAACCAAGCTCCAGATCTCTGCAACCGATCATATCTGTCTCCTCTAGATCTCTCCATCCAATCAGCTCTGTCATCTCCACTAGATCCAAAAGCTTCAATGTTTTCACCAGGTTCTTCATAACCATCATCTATTCTTTTCCTCTATGTAATCCAACATTTATGATACCTTCTATGATTTCATTCTTCATTGCCACCATCTCAGTTCTAAATATTTTTGTTATCCTTGCTTCCACATCCTCAAAAAGATTTGCAATCGCCCTAGGGTCCAATCTTCTCAGATGGATCTCTCCAAATCTTTTAAAACCCTAAGCTCCACAAGAAACAAACTTGCTCTAATACCACTTGATATAGTCAAGCTCAGAGGATCCAAGAATGGACTATCCAAACTTATAGCCAAACAACACTCATAGAAAAAACAAAAAAAATACAACAAGATATATCAATATAAAATTATATTATCTCAGAATTTTAATTACATGCAACATGTCAGGATGTAAGTCCTTCCCGGTTACGGCCAATGCATAAACAATTTCAACAAGATCTCACACGATCCAACTTTACCAGTCTACCCTATAGCTAAGTGGAAGAATCTAGATCTGAACTTGTGCTCGCAAGCCACCAAGAAATATTTTCTGTCTTACCGACTTACTACTGTATGCTTTCCCAAATCCCCCTCCTAAATGATGCCTACATATTGATGACATGTAACTGATTGAATGTTTGAAGATGTTAAGTTGATAACCAAAATGTAGAAGGATAATGCAAGACATTAAATCAGTTAATGGATTGTATTTTCATTGATGTCAACTTGATATAATCTAATTGGTTATAATCAAAGTGTCAAAGAATTTAGAGAATCAGAGAGATAAAGATTATTATTTCTATAATGCATAAAAGACAAGCATTTACATTGTGACTACAAAGACCAACGGTCAGTGGAACCTGATGAATAGAGATCACCGACAGTCAAGTCATAGTGATGCCTAAGCAAGAACACCGATGAGCAGAATCACAAGCAAACCCGATGACAAGAAACATAGTGTAAACTGACAGAGAATCCCGAGGAGAACTTGAGTGTTGACCATCGCTATCAAAGAGTTAAACCAAAATTAACTGGAGTTCAGAAATGACAAAATATCTAGCTGGCAGAGCTAAATATAGAGTTAACTGGTAGTTATCATTGTTTTCATTGACAAGATAAGCTAGAGATAAGTAATTGATTTAAATTTATTTTGTCTAGTTGGCAAGAAGATCTCAACGAGATAAAACAAGAGTTTTTCTTTAAATCTGATTGGTGAGAATTATGGATCATGCCAAGGTCAAGAAGATCAAGAACCTAACAATGATGATATCATGTCTATTTAAGAGACAAATCAATTCATTATGAATTGGTGTGAGTGAAAGAATAAAATAGGATACTAAAGAGAAAATTCATACAGTGTTGATCAACAAGTTGAGGAAAGAGCAAAATAATTTTGTGAACACTGAGCAATAGAGAACAACATCACCGAGTAGAATCAAAGTGGAGAAAAGGTATAAATAGAGTTATATTAATCAAAATATTTTTGTGAGATTACAATAGATCTGAAAAATCTGCAAGTATAACTTGTATACGTGAACATATCATATTGTCTCAGTTTAACCATTGATTCAGAAAGTCTCTTAACCGAGCAGGATTTAAAGATCCTTTCTATATTGAGATACATCCAATGGAGTATCAAAAAGTTTGATCATGAAGATAGCATGAGATGCTAGATACCTATTGACTACTCCTAGATAGGTGCTAAACATAAATGCATAATCCCAAGCCCATTTCAAATTTGAAGGCTTCCTTCCTTGTGAAGTTGGCCCTTGCGGGGTGTAATCCCGAAATCACTATAAATTCACTATTGGTCCTACTAAGAGGGGGGGTGGGTGAAACAAACAAATCAAAACTCAAACACTTAAAAATTATCTCACTAATTCACTCGATAAATGTTGAATACAGTAAATAACTAATTCACCAAATATCTCTACAGCATAAGCGTCAATCAATCATTCAAACTTAGAAACATTAGATTAACTCATTATATAACTCAGTTAACACCAGGTTTAACGAAGTAACACCAGATTTAACAAGGAAAACCAATTTGGGAAAAACCTCTGTGGGAATTGTAACCCACTGTAAAAATGTACCCTTCTAAAGTACACTAGGTGAAGAACTTATCATGTTAAAGATTACAAACACATTTTCTGAATGTGACCCTTTTAGGGGATTTACCTCAGATCTGTTAAGATCATTACCCTGTTAGGAGTGGCCTTATCAGAGGTCTTTAAAAAATCTTTTATAATGTCACCTAAGTCTAGGTTTTAAAAATAGGATGATTAAATGCAATCGGTTAAGAGTGTGTGTGTGATTTTTGTACTTGTTAAGAGACACAACACTTCAATAAATCATTGCATTAGTGAAAACAAAGGGTTAGCAAACATAGAAATCACTAAAATCAATCTATTGCTTCCTATATAGGAGGAGTATGAAAAATGACATAATAGCCCTCAGATTATGCATATTCCAGTGACAAATACAACCTAAGAATGAAAGATTCAAATGAAAAGTAAACTAAATGATTCAAAAACATGCATGCTAGCTCTAGAAATGAAGAGTATAACAATATGACTAAGAAATAAGCTAGAAAGCACTATGAAAATCCCTAAAACATGAGCAACATAAGATTTCTTCTTCAATTCTTCAATTCTCCAAATATGGGCAGCATAAGGATGCTACCAACTCTTCAAAATTAGGAGCATTAAAACAATATATTTCATAAAATCAAGGGCCATTTGAGCTCAAAATCCATCCTATTTATAGGAGAAATGGAGGAAGGGGAGAAGACTCTAGAAGGGCTGCCATTAATGAGAGTGTAAGACTCATTAATGAGGAGTGGTGGAAGGAATATGTAAGAGCCATTATGCTTCATTTATGAAAGCATTAATGAGGTATTGGTGAGGGTTTAAGAAGCATGGGTGAGGGTTTAGAGTCAATCCTGACAACTTTGACTTTAGGGGGACGGTTGAATCCCTAATCACACCTTAATGGAATGTGACAAGCTTAAGGATAGATTAGGATTAGGATTAAGGCTTAAGGGATGTGATTAAGGAGATAGAGATGTGAGGAGAGAGAATGAGTGGAGGGGGGATTAGCTAATTAGGGTTAATGATCTAATTAAGAAGAATTAGCATGTGAGAAGGGATTGGGATGAGTTTGAACTCATGGTTGGGTAGTAGAGATTGGTCAGGTTTGAGGGAATATTAATGAAATGAATTGTTGTAATAACATATTCACTCAATAATAGGGATTTAATTAATCATTTAAGCCTTTGATTTTCTTTGTAATAATTAATTAGGACTATAGCCAAATTGAATCAATTACGCTAGGGGATTGATTTTGCAAGTAATGAGGTATAAATAGGATTTCATTCAATTCTCTTTAAATAAATTACCTTAGCCAGGTATTGATTTGAATTGATTGAACTGATTTGATTGGATTGAATTGGCTAAAGTGATTAATGTAAATTGGTGATTAGATCACTTAGGAGATTAGATCTGATTTGAATGAATTATGTCAGCCGATTGAAGAGTTGTCTGAACATAATTGGGGGTATGATCACACTTAGGGAAAATAGGGTCTATAGTCAGAGCAGACCAAATCCAGGTGGTTACATTTTCCCCTCTTTGAATTGATGTGCGAGCAGCGCATTGATTCAAAGAAATTTTTTGATGTATGACTTCAGAAAGATTGAGAATTTTGCTCACAATCAAATGAAATTCCTGATGAGATCAATCTCGCACTTGATCAAACTAAACTGATAGTATTGATTTTGAACTTGGTTGTCATCCAAAGATCAATAAAAGATCTTAAAGATACCAATTATGAACTTGGTTGTCGTCCAAAGATTGATAATACTGATTTCGAACTTGGTTGTCATCCAAAAGTCAGTATGAAGCTGGCAGGAACTTAGTAAGAATATTTTAAAATGAGGAAAAACAAGATATCCAGCTTATGAGAACCAAAGCTTTCTATCTAATAGTCTTGACTTAGTTAAGAAAACTGTCATGCCTCTAGTTTGTTTGATGACAAAGTCATTTTTGATGCTATTTCGAGAAAAAATTTGATTGATAATAGTGTGATCATGCCCCCTCGGGAATGAAATCGAAGGAAAAAAGAAATGAAATCCCTCTGTTGAAATGATGTATCACTTGCAGTGATTGGGTAGGGGAATGAAAGAATAGATTAGAAGAAGCGAAGAAATGGGGGGTGTGTGTGTTAAGAATAAACACATGAGTACCAAGTTAATTACAGTTAAAAGGTGAGTTTGATTTCATTCCCAATAGATCAAAGATTTTGGGAATCATGGATATGTAAATATCTTGGATTTTGGATGAATAAAAAATAGAAAGAAGTTTGAGCTCAAATCCTTATGTTTTTTTTTTTTTTTAAATGTATCATGCAATCTCTAAATGCAGCTACATGTAGACTCTTAGGACTGTCACTAATTTGCAGATATTGGAACATTTTATCATCATTAGGTGCTTTTGGAACGGATACCACCTGATAGTACAACAATCATTAATACCCACTAATATTATGAAAGTATGAATACTATGTTTTATTGAAATATCAGAAATAGACTTAGGCATCAAGGCATAGAAGCCAGGATGACAAGATAGTCACCTTCCTTTTACTATATCAAAATATGAGTAAGGCAAGATATTGGACCCACAATGACCTTGAAAATTCATATCCTTGGGTACTGTTACCCAAATTTTTCACATGCGGGATAGCAGTCATAACAGTAAAGTAAAATTTGCATAAAGAAACATCTCTTTGACATTACTGTTCAGCCAATACAAAAGAAATACATTGGTATTACATTCAAATTATTAGACTATATTTGTACTCTAAGTTTTGATCAAATTCACACTTTCAGATTCATAAATGATCATTACATTGTGCACTCATAATGAATGTATTAGACAAGTGTTCCTACAAGGTCACATCTTGCATACTGAAACTTAGAGGACATATGCAGAAAAGAAAGTAAGAAGGAAGCATGATGAAATATAGGGGTCTAAATATTGCCTTTAAGAGGTCTTCTAGTCTCTGGAATTGTTCATCTGCATCATCTGAAGCCTTCATGTCTTGGTTGTATTGGTCATGTCTCTGATTGTCCTGCATCCTAGGTCTTCTGTTGTTCCTGTTTCCTGCAGCATCATGGTGGAAAATATGTTAGATCCAATTAGATCTAAGCAATACATAAAATCGTAAAAGACACCATGCATCAGTTAAAGTCCCTGAACTGCATATTTATTGATGACATCAATGTGATAGAAAGATATGCATTTGCATTGACAGAATAATAATATCAGAAAGACATATCTTTTTGAAAATCCTGTGGTATATTTGAAAGATGCAGTGAGTGTCATAAGCCCGTGCTCGAACTTCACAAATATGCATTATTAAAGAATGAAAGAATGCTAGATGTTCAATGTAAAAGAAAGAAAGAAATGTTCAAATGCATATTTCAAACACTATGGATACTGATATGCAGAAAGATGGGAAAGATTCAGTGCAGTCAAAAGATCACATTATGCATATGAAGATGCAATTTTAAATAGTGCATATTTAAAGGAAAATCAAATGACAATGTTGTCTAGGGACATAGAAATATGTATTAGTGTGATCTAATGCCAAATGCAGAGCACATGAAAAGAATAAAAGGGATAATCAATGTTGTTGTTTTAAGTTTCCAAACAGAGAAGAGATGAGCATATACAAAAGGGGAATACAATGTTGCTGTTTATTTTAATATGCTTGCCCAGGTTATTCAACTAATAACATATGCTCTGGATGAGAGGGAAGAACTAACTGAATTAGGGTATCATCTACCAAAATTACCTTTGGATCCAAAGGTTGGAAAAATGTTTCTGATGGGGCTATTTTTCAGTATCTAGAGCCAAAATTGACAATAGTTTCTGCCCTAGCTTATCGGGATCCATTTGTCCTTCCAATTGATAAGAAAGAGGAAGCAGATAAAGTAAAGAGATTTTTTATAGAAGATTCATATAATGGTCACATCTATTTGTTGAGGGCTTTTAGTCTTGGAAGCATGAAAAAGGGCATACAACCAGCACAGTACAGATATAAACATGGTTTCTATTGTTTTATATGCTGGTTTTTTTTAAAATATAGTCCAGTACAAATAGAGGGTATTTAAGCTCAAGGCAACAGTGATACATCATCACAAGATAAAATTTGAAATCACAGCAGACAACTTTTATCTATTTCTTATGACAACATTCTGGCATGAAATCATGGAAATAATAGACATCAATGGAGGAATTACTAAATAGCAGTATGGAGGCCGATTCAAAGTAGATATTGAAATGGAATTGACAAAAGATAGAATGGAGCTCATTTATTTATCAAACAAAATGACAACTTGCAGATGTTTTGTGTTCACTTCTAGATATATAGTAAAATCCACGTGGGTGTTTCAGTTTTGTTGCCATTCATCCAAATATAGTGTGTAAAAGACTAACATACATATTTCTATAGAGCAGCATTTCGAAATATGGAATGTAAACTGCATATTCAAATAAGTGAAAACTATGGAGTGACAAAGGAGAGAGTAACTTATCTTCAAGTTACAAGTACCAACTGTTAGAGCCCGACCTACATAGAGTTGAAACCAGCAAAACCCTGTGCTCTCTATTTGCTAAAACAATGAAATAGCAGTTGGAACATGTACTCCATTACCAAACAGGGCCCGAGATTCTTGCAACAACACATAATAGTACCATTTCATGGCATTTTTCAAGCTGGTGGTGAGAGCCCGAGTTCCATGATGGAGACTGAGTCTATGCAAATGTAAAATGCTAGATGTCATGGCATTTTAAACCCCAAATAATAGTTAGAACTGGCATTTTATATACAGTTTGAGTTTCAGAAAGGTAGAGCTTGAGCTCAATTAAGGAAAACATGCTGGTATTCAACAGACAGAGAGATACAGAACGCCATGTGTTTTGGCATAAAACCCACATGCGAAACAACCCAAGTTCTCATTGTTTGTGGCATATTAAGTCATGGTGAATAAACAAAAAATAAGTGGACTTTCACTCTCAGACAAAGCTCAATTTCCATTCACTATACTAGCAGATCAAAATGATGAAGTCCAGATTCAAAAACAACAGTATGCAGCTGATTTTGAAACTCTAAAATGTAGATGAAAGACTTTAGAATACTCCATTACAACCCTTAGATCACAATGTAACTTCCAGTTCACACATCAAACATAGAAGAGACTACAGATTGCATGGTAGAAGCAGCAGAGGCCAAGAAAACAATGAGAAAGTTGCAGATATGGTGTTAGCAGAAAACCCTAGCTTCTTTCTTTCTCAAAACTGTAGAATAAAGAATGTAATGCGAAGATACCTATGCCAAAATGGATGGAGTTTTGAAGTCCATCAAGGTACTATGGAGGAGTTAGTACCCGAAAGCTCATACAAGTGCCATGACAATACCTAAATAGCTAGCCAATGGAGATATTTCAGCAGTGTATGAGATGTGCTTGTTAGAGGCTTAGTTAGCCTAAACTTTAAGTGTCGACATTGATGGAGTTAGTGATGTTCTTTCATGGTATCAGCTTTGTTAGGGTTTTGTGTTATATGGTGTTGGTTTTGAGTCATGGAGTTGGGGTTTATGCATTTTGGGTTAGACTTTAAATAGGTTTATATTGTATTTGTGTTAGAAGTTGATAAAGTATGTAAAAGATGTGAATCTTTAGAAATCAACTTGAGGGG
>MU226913.1:239678-251203 GCA_018584345.1 Thuja plicata | reverse complement strand
TTTCCAAATAAAGTCTGATTTCATTTTGGTGTATCACCCCATTTCCCATTCAGTTTTAAATCCTTCTTCCCTTTTCCCATTAAGTTACAAATCAGGAGGTGATATTCCATACCAAATAGGAGCCGGCTTAGAATCCAGAGACTCTTCCTCGTCCATAGTTCACCCACAGCTAGAGGAAGTTTCCGTTGTCAGATAGAATTGCCATGAGCCTTAATGCCTGATTTAGGGTGAAAATTCTAAGCCTGAATAGGTACATTATGCTTTGTATACCTTAGTGAGAATCTAAGTTAGAAAATAGACAAGGAAATTGTTCCAACCTCACCGTAGTTTACACATAATAAAGATCGAGATATATGCGGCTATCCACCCATAGTGGCAGCTCTAACCATAAACATCCAAGTTAGGTGAAATTTATAGGATCATTTAGAACAATCACCATACGCAAAAAACCAAGAAAACATTATGCCCCCTATCCTTGCAACTCTTTGTCTTTGCACAGACATCATGGAGTAACTCGGAAGACATAAAAACTATCAATTGTGAATCAATCAAATAAAATTCATAACTGCTTAGATGCCCCCAGTGAAAACATCATGGATACATAAAAGATTCATATAATCAAACCAAGATCAAAATGTGTCTAGGTAGTATTGAGAAATACTATTGATTCATTTTTCAAGCACAATAGAGATTCAACAATCAAAAAGTTTGGAAATCAAGCAATAGGTGTTCCATGTTTGTGTACATCGTTATTCCTGTTTGCAATTCAATGTAGATTGTAGGAACATCGCTCATGTTAGTGCAATGTTTGTGTCATCATTGTGTCATGAAAGTGATAGTTTAGTGCAAGCATCAAGATGCCCCCAGTGTAGAATGACTTGATCCTAAGACAAAAAATGCAGACAAATTCCAAGCAAGGATAAATAGTTGTTTAGGAAATGAAGTCAGTGTTTTAGCACAAGTGTAATTGTGAAGGCATTGTATTAGTACTGCATTGATAGATGGAGAGCAGAACACAAGTGTCGCCCGATTGCCAGGTTTTCACCACTTGGCAAGATCTTTTCTTTCTTTTTGCTACCAAGATGCTTGTTTTACCAGGTTTGTCATCAAGGCACTTTTATCTTTTTCAATTTTTTCTTTTTTGAATGTTTTTGCAGTATCAAGGTGCCTATTTGCTAGGTTTTCACCAAGGATACCTTTCTTTAGGACTTTTTCTATTTTTTTTTGGATTTCTTCAAGATCAATTTTTTGAATGTTTTTGGTATTTTTTGAGAACTATTTCACTATACAGGCTCTGCTAGCTGAACATCAAGAGTAGAACCGCTTTAAATGTAGAGTATTGATAGGACCTGGAAGAATGTCTCCCTCAGGTGTAGCTAGTTGATAAGCTCCAGTCGCAAAAGTAGCAGTGACAACATAAGGTCCCAGCCAATTAGGTTCAAACTTTCCTTTCTACTCTTTGTTAGGCTGGTTCTTACGATTCTCCTTTAGGAAAAGATCCCCTACTTCAAATTTTCATGGTTTGACCTTCTTGTTGTACCCTTTGGACACGTGTGCTTGGTACACCTTCAGATGATCGAACACTTGTTGTCTGCGCTAATCAAGTAGGTCTAAATAATTCACCCTATTAATGTGATATTGCTCATCAGTAACAAGACCTTGTAATGATATCCACAAGGATGGGATTTCAACCTCAATAGGTAGTACTGCTTCAACACCATAGACTAGAGCAAATGACATGGCTCCAGTTGGTGTTCTGATGCTTGTTCTGTAGGACCATAGTGCCGGATTCAATTGTAGATGCCGGTCTCTACAAGACTTACTTACAATTCTATGTAGGATCTTGAGAATATTCTTATTAGATGCCTCAGCCTTTCCATTACCTTAAGGATAATAGATTGAGGAGCAGTGTTGAGTGATGTGGAACTATTCACAAAGGTCATCAATGTCTTGATTTTTAAATTGACCCCCATTATCTATTACAATTGAAGAGGGTATCCCATAACTACAAATAATATAGTTTAGAATGAACATAGCCACCTATTTTCCAGTGGCTTTGCTTAGCGGCATGGCCTCGACCCACTTAATGAAATACTCAGTGGGCATAATGATGAACTTGTGTCCATTTGAAGAGTTGGGATATATTTTTCCAACCAAGTCAAAGGCCCATTGCTGAAATGGCCAATGTGTAATAAAAGATATAAGTTCTCTGGAAAGAGCATGGATGAGATTTCCATGTGTCTGACATTTAAGACATGCCTTGGAAAATTTAATAGCA
The DNA here is from genome assembly GCA_018584345.1 of Thuja plicata. Lineage (NCBI taxonomy): Eukaryota > Viridiplantae > Streptophyta > Pinopsida > Cupressales > Cupressaceae > Thuja > Thuja plicata. Next base: position 248,925 of record MU226913.1, on the reverse strand, counting down.
TCTTTCTCCATGGTAGGCCAGTAATAGCCTACTCTGAGCATTTTCTTTGCTAGTGAAAATTTGTTTGAATGTGATCCACATACACCTTCATGGACTTATTTTAATGTGAGATCAGACTCTTCAAGTTCTAAACATATAAGAAGCATACCATCGAGACCTCATAGATATAAGTTATTAGTTATGAGGACATAACGCGATGCTATCCTAATCAAGGCTCTTTTCTCATTTCTGGATAGATTGTTAGGGATGGTTTAGTCATATAGGTAAGAAATGATATTAGCATACCGAGATTGGTCTGAGGTATTCAAAGCATAGATTACTTGGTATTCAGGGGTATCAAAGGCAGGATAGGAGAGTTCTTCCACCAAGAAGTCATAGCAGAATTGATGTTCTTCCAGTTGTAACATGGATGCCAATGTAGCCATAGCATCTACAGCTTTGTTTTCTATCCTAGGTATCTGTTGGAATGTGATGAAGATAAAGTATTTCTTTAAGTCATCAACAAGTTGCTTGTAAGGTGTCAAATTTTCATCTTTCATCTGCTAGTCTCCATTAACTTGATTAATGATGAGCTGGGATTCACCATACATGTGTAACTCTACAATCTTCCACTCCATGGCAATCTTAAGACCATTTACCAGTGCCTCATATTTTGAAATGTTGTTCATGCATGGGAACATTAATTTGTAAGACTTGGGAATCTTGTAACTCTTAGGAGTTACGAAGAACACCCCTGCTTTAGAGCCTTGTTGAAGAAAAGAACCATCAAAGCACATCTTCCATGGGTACTCAGTTAGATGCATAATTGTTTCATCAGTGAATTTGATCCTCAGAGGTTCATCATCTTGAAGTAGTGAATTGGCTAGTTGATTAGCGAGGACTTGTCTTTTAATAACTCTCCTATCTACATACTCAATATCAAACTCACTTAGAATGAGGACCCATTTCGCTAATCATCCTATTAATGCTGTTTTGCTCAAAAGGTACTTTAGAGGATCAATCTTAGCAATAAGCCTTACTATATGAGAGAGCATGTAGTGCCTCAATTTTTGTGATGTGAAGATGACTGCTAAGCATGCTTTCTCAATAATTTTGTAATTGAGCTCATAGGAGACTAGCGTTCTACTGATGTAGTAGATAGATCTTTCTTTCTTTGTTTCATCCTCTTGTGCTAATAATACTCCTAATGATGTAGCTGTAGCTGAAATATAGAGGAGCAATGGCTTGCTGTGAATAGGTGCCATAAGAATAGGAGGAGGAGCTAGGTACCCTTTTAATTCTTTGAAGTTGGCTTCACAATGTTCATCCCATTTGAAGGTGACCCCTTTATGTAGTAATTTGGTAAAGGGTTGTGCTCTGTCAGCAAGTTGTAACATGAATCTCCTGATTGATTGAAGTCTCCCTTGCAATGTCCTCATTTGACTGATGTTGCGTGGAAGAGTCATCTCTAGAATAGCTTTCACTTTTGCTGGATCCACCTCAATTCCCTTTGCTAAAACTATAAACCCTAAGAGATTTCCTGATTGGACCCCAAAGGCACACTTCTTTGGATTAAGCTAGAGTTGAAATTGTTCCATTCGATCCAATATCTTTCTTAGGTCATCAATATGAGTACCTCTTTCTTTGGATTTGGCCAATGTGTCATCCACGTAATCTTCCATGTTTTTATGCATCATATCATAGAATATAGTAGTCATTTCTCTTTGATATGTAGCACTGACATTCTTTAACTCAAATGGCATGACGTTCCAACAAAATGTGCCCCATGCACATGTAAATGCTATCTTATCTTGATCTTCAGGGGTAATTTTGATCTGATTATAGCCTGAGAATCCATCCATAAGTGAATACATCTGGTAGCCTACTGTGAGGTCTATGATCATATCTATATTAGGCAGTGGGAAGTCATCCTTTGGAAATGCCTTGTTTAAGTTTTTGAAGTCGGTACAAATCCTGATAGATTTATCAGATTTAGACATGGGGACCACATTGGAGATCCATCCTGTGTAGGTAATAACTCTGATAAATCTAGATTTCAACAACTTCTCTAGATCTATTTTTACTAGCAATGCAACATGAGGATGCATATTTCTAAGTTTTTGTTTCACGGGCTTGATCCCGAGAGCTATAGATAAGTGGTGCATGATTAGATTAGGATCTAGTTGAGGCATATCTATATAAGACCATGCAAAGTTGATTTTCTTTTCCCTCAGGAACTCTCTGAACTGTGTCTTCTCTTCTTCTGACAAAGATTGTGCAAGGTGTACTATTTGAGGATTTTCAATGGTGCCCAAATTTACTGGCTGTGTTGGTTCTATTAGAACTGAAGACCTTTCCTAAAAGTGCTCAGGGAGGATATCAAGAATCTCATCCTTTGGCACCTCTAAGAGGTTTTCACCATTTGATACATCTTTTGTTTTTACTATTTTAGGATCTAACACTTCCACAACATGGTTTTCACCATTAGTCCCCTTTTTCTTTTTCTTTTTTAATTTTTAACTGAGAAACTTGATATCCTCTTGTGACATGTTCTTGCTCCTTGCATTGGTGGAAGAAGGGTAAGGTTCACAAGAATTGAGATAGCAAGCTAGGGTGTAGTCATTGGGAAAGTCAAGGATAGGCGTAGTCCAATCAATGAGGTCTAGGTGTATTAAAGACAAGGAATCAGACTCTGGGAAAGACAACACTGCATTAGCATCAAGACCATTAATCGACATGACATGTTCTGTTAAGTTAATTTCTTCAATGTTTAGATCAATAAGAGTGAGATCGTCATAAAAAGGGTCATTGTTAGTTATATGTGGACCAAAATCTAGTGACTCGTCAGTAGAACTCTCATCATCATCTCTCCATAAAAGGAGGCTTCTTTCTTGTAGCCTTTGAAATTCTTCTAGACTTATGAGAACACCAGTCTCTTCATCAATGATTGGGGGAAGGAACTCTTCCTCTTCTTCAAGAATATTAGCATTGTTGAGAGTAGTGTTAGATTGTTCACGAGGAGTTGAGGGAGCTGCAAAAATGTGAATTGTATCTACTTCAATTTCTTTTGTGGTGACAGATAGCTCATCCCATTCATAATAATGAGAGTCAGTGACCTCATTATCAGATCTGTTTAAGTATTCAGCAATAATTATTTGATGTACCCGGTTAGCTACCTACGGATCAAAGTGTGGTAGATCAACGACATGTGAAATAGTGACCAATTTCCCCCAGCTAGGATGTAAATCCCATTGTCAAGGTGTGCTTTCTATAGCTATTGCTATCAATGATATCTCTGAATCAGCTGTTGTTATGTCTCCTACCTCTTGAATGGGAGGTTGTGCTAAAAAAGGTATGTAGATATCTTGAGGTACCTCAAAGTTGGGCACATAGTACTCTCCTTGATATTCAGGATTCTCTATACCAACATGTAATAATATTTCATAGGACCACTGCTCTAGTTCATCTATTTCATCACTCCCTTTTTTTGAGGCTGGACTATCTTTCGAAGCAGGTTTGTCAGTTTTAGTATTAAAACCCACTCCTGTTTTGTCTCTGGTATTCCAGAACTCCATGGGTATAGGCTCAATAAGTCCTCTTCCTATGTTTTTTAGAGGTCCTTTTCCTTTGTATCCCATTTATTTGAGGAAATCATATCCTTTACCATACTATTTTGGGGATATCTCTACATGTTTGACCTCATCTTCCGTCGGTTCTCCTTTGTAAATCCAGTCCAAGACTGCATGTTCTTCTGTGTTATCTAGAGAAGATGTGGATGCCTTTACCATGCCAATTTCTTTGTGTATTTCTGGCTCCTTGGATGTAGTAGGTGTGAATGTCGAGGAAGGTTTTCCATAGGATCTCGGTGATATGGGTAACTCTATCAATGAGGGAATCAGGTCCAGCTTGTATTCTCCCATACCTGTTTCTTCAAGTTTTAACATTTTGCCAAAACTCTTCATAGCCATGTCCTTGGTAGTTTCAAGAGTGATCTCATCCATAGCTTCCTTGTTATGTGGGATCATACTACCTGTTTTGATATTATTACAAGTATAGTTAGCATCTACAAGAATAGTTACTTCCACCCCATTATGTGGGAACTTGATACATTGGTGGTAAGTAGACGACACAACTTGCATTTTGTGAATCCATGGTCTCCCCAATAGGATGTTGTAAGCTAGGGGAAAATCCATAACTTGACATGTGATGTTCCTTTCAATTGGTCTGACTCTGATAGGTAGAACAATAAGACCTTTAGAGGATCTTTCTTCCTTGTCATAAGCTTTGATGGTTATCTTGCTTCTGGAATCAATTGTTTGTTTTGAGAGACCCAGTTTCTTGATTAGATTAAGCATACAAATATTTAATCTTGCACCTCCATCTATCAACACACATCTAACGTGGGATTTATGAATGAGGACTTCAATATGGAGGGGTTGATTATGTGGATGTGTTAATGACTTATCATCCTCTTCAGAAAAGGAGAGATAATGTGGTGCTGAGATGCGATTAACCATCACTTCAAATTTGTCTATATCAATATCCTTTGGGATGTTAGTAGCATGTAGAGATTGTTCTAGGATTTCCCTATGCACTGTGGATATTTTGAGCAACTAAAAATGGAAATTTTGGCAAAGGTTTGTTGCAATTGGTCTACAAATTCATACTTTTCTCCATAAATAGTAACCACGTGTTTCGCTGCTGGTTTGGGAATAGTAATGATAGGAACCTTGGATGTTGATGTTGGTTTTGGGGGTCCTTTGATTGTGACCTATGCTTGGCTCCGTGTCACTACATTCGAGTGGAATGAAACACCTTTGATTGTGACCACATTAATTGATTTAGTTTTATTGTCTAGCATATTGATCACATTGTCATTGTTGGAATAGGTGTAGTTTACTTCATTACCTTTTCCTGTAGATGTTTCCCCTTTGTTGTAATTAGGAAATGGTTTATTGAATGCTGTATGTTCTTCATTGGTAGTGTGTCCATCCACTTTGATCTTACCTCCTTCGATGAGGTCTTGAATGACATTTTTAATCTTAAGGCAATTATTAGTCTTGTGTCCTTTGTTCTTGTGAAAGACCAATAGGAGTTATCATCCCACCACCTTGGTTTGACCATTGGTTCCCATGGTTTGGAATCTGGGATAGTAAGAACTTTTTTGTCCAATAGTGTTTTTAGAACAGTCTCAAGGGGTTCTCCCAAAGGAGTGAATTTTCTTTAAGGTTTTGAAGTCCATGTCCGACCCTTGCTATTATCATTGTTTGCTTTGGGTATGGGAATCATTACCTTGGCATCCTTTCTTGCTTGCATACTGTTAGTGAGATTGAATACCTTAGGTTTAGGGCCAACATTGGATGCATCTACTATGCCATCATTAACAACATTCTTGTTTTGCTTCCACCATTTAGGCTTTGAGTTGGAGTTGTTGGATTTGTTTTCACCTTGAAGAGCGATCTCCCCCTTTCTAAACCATAAATTCTTTGATATGAAGGGAATTTTTAATCATCCTATCAAAACTAGGGGAATCTTGCATTTGCAATACGTAGTTCAATTCTGGTACCAAGTTATTAACGAATATTTCCATCTTCTCAGATTTGGGGATGGCTCTTGAATATCGTGAAAAGATCTTCCTCCATCTTTGTAGGAAGTGTGTAAATGATTCACCAGTCTTCTGTTTAGTGTTACATAGATCCATCATGGTCACAATGTGTTGTATTTTATAGGAGTAATGTTGGATAAATTGTTGAATTAACTCCTTGAAAGTTTTGACCTTAGGGTTCAGCTTTGAGAACCACTCCATGGCATTACCTCCTAGACTTCCTGGAAAGAGTTGCATGAGGTATGTAGGTTCATGCATGTATTCGATGCTTAGAGCACAAAATTCTCTAAAGTGATCATGTGGGCCAGTCTCCCCCATATTCTTGTCATATTTCAGTCTCGCTATGTTAGGAGGGAACGTGATCATAGTGATACTCTTGTCAAAAGGAAATGGGCAAATGACGTCCAAATAGTATTTTGTTTTGGGTTTCTCTTTCTCCTGTTTGAGGTTTGCAAGCTCTGTTTGCATCAAAGTGAGTTTCTTGGTGAGAATGGATATAGGAGATGGTACCTCCTTTTCTTTGAGTTTCTCCACATCATAATTGGGGGGTAATAATTACACCAGTGGATGCCAAATGGAGGAAGTATTTCTCTTTATCGTCATCAATTATCCTTTCTAATATTTTGTGGAGCCTCTTACTCTGTTTGAGTTTATCGTACTCATCTTTAGGGATCTCCCCCTTACTGTCTGATCCAAATGGATCACATTCAAAGGTGGTTTCTTCATTCTCATCTAGATCTTCATGCTTTTGGCTTTTTCTATTGTCATATACTTCAAAAGCTGCACTCCATTCGTGAGTGTTTCTATCCATTTGTGGAGAATCTAGATCAAGTAGGGAACTGCAAGATGTTTCTCCTTGAAAGTGTGGCAATTTAGGAGGAACTTTTGATCCTTTAGATGTGTACTTTTTGTCTCTTGTGTTAACCATGAAGTTGTATCTCAACTTTCATCAATGTTTCCCAATAGTGTCAGGTAGAGTCTCAAATTGTTCAAGTGAGAGTGTCTAGGTAGAAGTATTGTTTGTGTTTTGGTGGAAGTAAATGATTCTAGTGTCTAGGTAGAAGTATTGTTTGTGTTTTGGTAGAAGTAAATGATTCTAGTGTCAAAGGGTTAGAATGCCCCGATAGTGAGCTAGGAATAAAGTTGTTGTAAAAAGCGGGTAAACCACACGTATTGAGAAAGATTGTAAGAGTCTGACAGGACATGCAAGGTAGATGTATAAAAAAGCTTTCGATATAGCCACAGTGAGACCAAAAAATGAAATAAGGATAGACTAAAGAGTCAAAAGGGAATCCATAATAAACTATCTTCCTTGGAGAGGCAATGATGCAAGTTCCCACTGTCAAATTTTGTCAGTTTTGTCTTGAAAGTGCGTGAAGTTTGAAGATCGTGTTTTGAGATTTTGTAGTGAGTGAAAAAAAAATGTAGACCAAGGTTTGAATTTTGTTGCTTGTTTTAAGGTGTTTATCTTTTTAATTATTTTTTAGACACATCAAGAAAACATTGCTTTGTTAGAGGAACAAACACAATTTTTGCCCTATTTTCTAGGTGGAAGATGAAAAGCCTTGCTTGTTGACTTAGGTACACACTAAAATGCTAATCAGAATACAACCATCACCAAGCACACAATGGATCTAGTCATGATGTTGTATTAGCTGACTCCAAACACAAGTGAAGGAACAATATGACGAGTGTCTTGGGGCAATTACTTTTTTCCTTGCACAAAGATTATCACCCTTTCGGGGGTGAATCAAGAATTCTTTCAGTTCAAGTGTTGTTTATTATTGGGAAATCCATTCAAAACCGTCCCCCATAGAATTGCACAAGGAAAAATTGAGGCGTATAGCCCATTAGTACATGAATATGTGTAGTCTCGCAAGAAAGATTCAAGCGGCTCCGCCCTACACATACCCAAGCATGTTCAAGGAATGATGTCAAAATTCCATGAACAAAATCGGCTCCGTCTTTCAAGGCTTTAGCCTACGAGGAATCAATTATTTATAGTGAGTTGGAAGGGTTGGCATAAAACCTGTCCTCACTTGGGTCATTCCCAAGAGATTTTTTCCTCAACCAACAGACCCTCTACTATTAAATAAACTTAAAGAGGATTGGCGAGTGCAAGACGTCTAGATTTCTTATTCTTCCAAAGAACAAGAGCATACTCTCCTAATCCATGCCATTTTCTCCCAAAACAAAATCAAGCAAACAATTCATTCCTTCAAGTAATGTTGTGCCTAATTTAGATGTTCTTATTTTATGAAAACAGGATGCTTGAAAATAGATTTTCCTTGTTCATTTAACCACAATATTTAAATGATTTGCTTGTTCAATTTATGTTTCCAAAAGAAATTATATGATTTAGTTGTTCATTTATCCCACAATATTTAAGTGCTTTGTTTTTTTTCAATTACTAATCCAAAATAAATTATACAATGAGATTGCTTGGTTCAGTTAACTCCAAATTCCTTTCAACTCCTAAACTGATGTACGAGTTTCTGATTTTCCTCAAGAGGAAAAGAGCATAGTCCTCTAGTTAGTTTATTAGAAGATTAGAAAATGTTCTTAATGGTTAAAGCATGTAAATAGAGGTCAAGATGGGGGTTTGGCAACCTGAAAAACCACGTTAGTATTCTTCATTCAAATCCCACGAGGGTCTATAACAGTGATATGAAAACAAGTTAGACTGCTAAAAATAAGATCACAATCATGAAAACAACCTCGTTAGCAAGTTAGAAATCAAATTTGCAAATGTCAGAACTTTGTATTTTTGCCCTCTAGATGACAGACGATATTTCAGAGACCCAAAATGATAAATCCTAAAAATGATAAAAGATTGACCCCAAATGATCAAATTCACCCAGGATGATATTCCTTTTACACGAAATGATAAAATGTACCAAAAATGAAAAGTTAGCTACTAGAAATGATTTTTAAGCCAAATTTTACCTTCTAGATATGCAACGACAGACGATATTAAAACTCCCAGAAACAATAAAATATTTACCAGAAACAATAAGTTGCTCCCGAAAATGATAAAAGAATGACCGGAAACGATAATTTGCTCCTGAAAAAGCTAAACTGCCTGCAAATTTTGAAAATGTCAAGGGTAGAGACCAAAATTTGGTGAAAATTTGAGAAATTGAGCCCCAAGGTGGGCGCCATAAATGTGTGTGTGATTTGTGTACCTGTTAAGAGACACAACACTTCAATAAATCATTGCATTAGTAAAAACAAAGGGTTAGCAAACATAGCAATGACAAAAATCAATCTATTTCTTCCTATATAGGAGGAGTATGAAAAATGACATAATAGCCCTCAAATTATGCATATTCCAATGACAAATACAAACTAAGAATGGAAGATTCAAATGAAAATTAAACTAAATGATTCAAAAACATGCATGCTAGCTCTAGAAATGAAGAGTATAACAATATTACTAAGAAATAAGCTAGAAAGCACTATGAAAATTCCTAACACATGAGCAACATAAGATTTCTTCTTCAATTCTCCAAATATGGGCAGCATAAGGATGCTATCAACTCTTCAAAATTAGGAGCATTAAAACAATATATTTCATAAAATCAAGGGCCATTTGAGCTCAAAATCCATCCTATTTATAGGAGAAATGGAGGAAGGGGAGAAGACTCTAGAAGGGCTGCCATT
>MU226913.1:226488-239523 GCA_018584345.1 Thuja plicata | reverse complement strand
ACTTTAGGGGGAGGGTTGAATCCCTAATCACACCTTAATGGAATGTGACAAGCTTAAGGATAGCTTAGGATTAGGATTAAGGCTTAAGGGATGTGATTAAGGAGATAGAGATGGGAGGAGAGAGAATTAGTGGAGGGGGGATTAGATAATTAGGGTTAATTAGCTAATTAAGAAGAATTAGCATGTGAGAAGGGGTTGGGATGAGTTTGAACTCATGGTTGGGTAGTTGAGATTTGTTAGGTTTGAGGGAATATTAATGAAATAAATTTTTAGTAACATATTCACTCAATAATAGGGATTTAATTACTCATTTAAGCCTTTGATTTTCTTTGTAATAATTAATTAGGACTATAGCCAAATTGAATCAATTAGGCTAGGGGATTGATTTTTCAAGTAATGAGGTATAAATAGGATTTTATTTAATTCCCTTTAAATTAATTACCTTAGCTAGGTATTGAGTTGAATTGATTGAATTGATTTGATTGGATTGAATTGGCTAAAGTGATTAATGTAAATTAGTGGTAGATCACTTAGGAGATTAAATCTGATTTGAATGAATTATGTTAGCCGATTGAAGAGTTGTCTAAACATAATTGGGGGTATGATCACACTTAGGGAAAATAGGGTCTATGATCAGAGCAGACCAAATCTAGGTGGTTACAAAGATATTTATCTGTTACAAATATTAATAAGCAACAGTAAAATTTGATCTATAAAAATAGCAACTCACTATCCTTAGATCAGATCTTTTACGCTCAATTGAATACTGATATCACATACTCCATTGATCTCTTTCTCAGACTGTAGATTCTTTAATATGTCTTTCTTTGTTCTACTTTGTAAATGTTGTTCTTCAACTTCTTTCCTTTTTTCTTGATAGTCTTTGTGGTAGGAACAATATCATCAGTTATATCTTTGATCAAAGAGAAAGCAACCTCTCTATGCTCCTTCATCTTCAAAATATCCACTAAAGGTACAGACTCCTTCATATGAGATAGTGTATGTTTCATGTCAAAAGCAAGAAAATGCAAAATATCCCTACTGGAAACCTTACCTTTGCTTTCTTTGGATTTCTCTATTCCTCGATCAATAATAGGAGTATCCTTGCTTTTCACATGAATATTATCCTTGTTTTGGATTGGGGGTTCAATAGAACTTTCCTTTATAAACAATGAACCATGCTTTCCCTAATCTGTATCTATATTTCTATTTCTTAAATTATAAGCACTCCTAGCTTGAGAAATTGTAGCAATAGTGAGAGACCTCACTTCTTCATCAAATTTTCTCTGATGTGAGGGGCTAAATTCTTCCCCATGTATACCACTTTCGGGACAACCTTTGACCCTAAATTTAATTCTTCAATGCTATCCAATTTGACATCATATTTCTTAAGCAAGTGACCATCATTGTCACTGAAAATTCCCTCAAGTTGAACCAAACTCTTAGGTATAACATTTTTTGGCAACTGAACAACTTCAGTCCCAAAAATATTTTGCTTGTTATCTATGGTTTCAACTAAAGAATTACAATGAAATTTATGGCCCTCATAATCTTCCAAACATTGAATGAACTGGAGAATATCCTTGTCATCCTCAAAAACCTGCCAACTACATACATTATAAGGAATTGAAGGTCCGATCTTGGTTTCAATAGTAGAGATCCCAACGAAAGTTATATAATTATTCTTTATTGCTACATTTGCTAATAATTCAGCCATAATGTTCTTAGATATATCTATCCATTCTATTTGGAAAGCATAAAAAAACTCAATTGTATCCCATACTGCATGCTTGTACAACTTCAATCTATCATTTTTAGCAGCCTATAGGGATCTAATTTGGGAGAAAGCTAATTCAAAGTCCCCAAATACTCTTAACAATTTTATGCCATGTTTTAAGGCAACCTCTAAGCCCAATAACAATGCCTCATATTTTGCAATATTATTTGTGCATTGAAAAGATAAGAGGAAGGAATTTTTAAATGTAGTACCTAATGGAGATATAAAAAAAATACCAACTCATGATCCTTCCTTAGAGAATGAACCATCAAATTACATCCTCCATATCTCATTTTGGTGTGATTCTGACTCCTTCACAATTGGGTCTTGATTTTCAACTTTGATCCATCTTTTTCAATCCTAAAACTTTCCATATCAATATTAACAAAACAATTGAGACCCTTAGGATCCCTCTTTTAAATTATCACTAGAGCTCATGGCTCCCTATATAATTTAACACCACTCCCATTTATATGGATTGTAGCATATGACAGGTCCAATTTCAATTGTCCTCCAACTGATGTTGCCCACTGTCTAGACAGTAACATACCATAATGTGGTGGTGTATCAACCACAACCACATCCATCTTGAAGGTAGCCTTAGGAAAAACAAAATCTTCACTTCTATTCCATTTAAGGTTCCTACAACATGTAACTCTCTGTTATCCATAGCAAAACATATTCCAAAAGATGTGTCAAATTTTAAACCCAATTCCTTCATAACACCATAAGGCATCACATTTTCTACTGCACCAGAATCTATCATACAATTTCTTATCAATTGGTCATTCACCAGCAATGAGAGATAAAAATGATCAAATTGAGGGGGCTCCTAAGTAATAATGTTCCCTACATAGATTTTAGGAGTCTCATTCTCCTCGTCACTTCCTTTTTTCTTGATAGTATTTGTGGTAGGAATAATATCATCAGTTATATCTTTGATCAAAGAGAAAGCAACCTCTCTATGATCCTTCATCTTCAGCATCTCCACTAAAGGTACTGACACCTTCATCTTAGATAGTGCATGTTTCATGTCAAAAGCAGGAAAACTCAAAACATCCCTACTGGAAACCTTACCTTTGCTTTATTTGGATTTCTCTATTCCTTGATCAATAATAAGAGTATCCTTTCTTTTCACCCGAATATTATCCTTGTTTTGGATTAGGGGTTCAATAAAACTTTCTTTATAAACAATGAACCATTCTTTCCCAGATCTGTATCTATATTTCTATTTATTAAATTATAAGCACTCCTAGCTTGAGCAATTGTAGCAATAGTGAGAGACCTCACTTCTTCATCATTAGGTCTTCTTAGTTGTGTATGTTCATCCCTTTCATCAAAAACATTTATAGTATGATACATGACATCATATGGTTCATCACCTTCTTCTTCAGCATGTGTCATGAACATATTGAATTTAGGTACTTCCTCCTCTTGATCACTTTTCTCATCCTCATCATCAGTAGTCCCCACCAAAGCTTGTGTAACCACACATAGAAGGACAATGCTCCTAAGTTTATCATTGGAGTGGGATTGATTTCTCTTAATGGTAAAACTAATACTAATAATGTATTTCTTGTTGATGGACTTAAGAATAATTGGTTGAGTGTTGGAAAACTTGTAGACAAGGGTTATCATTTGAAGTTCAATGATGGGAAATGTTCTATCAGAAGTAAGACATGAGATTTGATCGTATCTGGTACTAAGTCAAGAAGTAAATTTTTTGAGTTGAACACTACATAAGTTTGTTGTTTTGTTGTGAAGGTTGATGATAGTTGGTTATGGCATAGAATACTTTGTCATGTAAATTTTGATAATATTGTGAAAGAAAGTATGACTAATGTTGTTAGAGATCTACCAAAGATTGTGAAACCTGATAACACTATGTATAGAGAATGTGTGATGGGAAAACAAACTAGAAAAAGTTTTAAAAACAAATCTTACTCACCAAAAGGGAAGTGGGATATGGTGCATACAGATCTGTGTGGTCTTACAAGAACAAGATCATACTATGGTGAAAGGTATTTCATACTTTTTTAATGACTTTTCTAGGATGATGTGGGTTAAATATCTTAGAGAGAAATCTGAGGCTTTTGATAAATTCAAATATTCAAAGCAAAAGTTGAGAATGATTCAGATTTGAAGATAAAATGTTTAAGATCAAATCGAGGTGGAGAGTTTACTTCAAATTTTTTTAATACCTATTGTGAAGAGCATGGAATATATAGACAAACATCCACTCCTAGGACACCACAACAGAATGGGATTACAAAGTGAAGAAACAATTTTATATTAGATGCCGCTATAACTATGTTGCTTGAAGGAAATGTATCATATGTTCATTGCAGAGAAGTTGTTGGTACTGTTGTTTACACTTTGAACAAAATTTAGATCAGAGAAGGTACTAATAAGACTCATTATGAACTATGGTTTAACCATGTTCCTATTGTGAAATATTTCAGAATATTTGGTAGTAAATGCTATATCAAAAGAGATGATGACATAGGAAATTTTGATGCTAGAAGTGATGAAGAGATCTTCCTTGATTATTTCACTAAGAGAAAATCTTATAAATGTTTTAATTTGAGATTGAGGAAGATGATTGAAAGTGATAATGGGAGGATTGATGAGAAGTTTTTGATTTAGAAAAGAATATATGACTATAGCCAGACTTCAGAGAATAAAGAGGTTACTGTAAATCAAGAAGAACCTTTTGAGATTGATCATGAGATAGAGGTATGTCTGAATGATTCAAATGATTCTATTGAAACTCCAAACACACCGAGGTATGTTAATAAGAACCATATTGAAAATAAAATTATTGGCAATGCAAGGAAAGACATGATGACAAGATGTAGATTAAGAGATGAGATTTATTTGATTTCTCAAGTAGAACCAAAAACTACTGATGAGACATATAGAGATGAATCTTGGAATAAAGAAATGTAGGAAGAATTGGAATAGATAAATAAAAATAGCACTTGGGAATTGGTTCCTAGACCTAAAGATAAGAATATTATACAGACTAAATGGGTTTTTAGAAACAAAGTGAATGAAGAAGGAATGGTTGTAAGAAATAAGGCAAGATTGATTTGTAAAGGCTACTCGCAAAAAGAAGGTGTAGAATTTGAAGAAACATTTTCTCATGTTGATAGGCTTGAGGCAGTGAGATTATTTCTTTCTTATGATGCACACAAAGACTTTAAAATATATCATACGGATGTGAAATTTTCATTTTGAATGAAGATCTAGAGGAGGAAGTATATATTGAACAACCTGATGGATTTCCTCTAACATATTATGAGGACATGTTTTCCAAATTGAAGAAGACTTTGTATTGAATGAAACAAGAATGTAGAACATTGTATGCTAGATTGGATAGGTATTTACTTTGTCTTGGTTTCAGAAAAGGTAATGCAGACAAAAATTTGTACTTAAGAACTAGTGAAGATGGAATTTTAATAGTTGAAGTTTTTGTAGATGATATAATTTTCGAAGGTAATGATTAAATGAGTAAAATTTTCTCTAAGGAAATGGAAAATGAATTTGAGATGTCGATGATTGGTGAAATAAAAAATTTCCATGGACTACAAATTAATCAGAACAAGAATGGTATTTTTATTTCTTAGACCAAGTATCTTAAGGAAATGTTGAAAAAGTTTGGAATGGAAGATTGTAAACTTGTTGGAACACCTATGGTTTTTGGTTACAAGCTTACTACTAATGATGAGCATTAGAGTGTTTTTCAGACAAAGTACAAATCTATGATTAGAGGCTTACAATATCTGACTCATACTAGACTAGATATTGCTAATGAAGTTGGAATTGTGGCAAGATATCAAGAAGATCCTAAAGAGACTCACCCCACTATTGTAAAGAGAATATTTAGATATCTGAAATGAACACTAGAATATGGCTTATGATATAAAAAAATGTGATGATTTTGTTTTGCAGGCTTATAATGATGCTCATTGGACAGGTAATGTTGATGAAAGAAAGAGTACAAGTGGTGGTACATTTTTTCTTTGGAAAAGATTGGTTTCTTGGTTAAGTAAGAAGAAGGATTGTATAGCTCAGTCTATTTTGGAATCAGAGTATGTTGTTACTGCTATAAATTGCACACAGATTTTTTGGATGAAGCAAATACTGAAGGACATTGGGATAAATTTTGATGAGCTAGTGGTTGATCATTGTGATAACACTAGCATAGTGAATATTTCAAAGAATCCAGTTATGCATTCAAAGACTAATCATATTTAAATTAATTATCATTTCTTGAGAGACAAGGTTCAAGAGAAGGAGATTATATTGGAGTATATTGACACAAAGGAACAAATAATAGATATATTTACAAAAGCTTTGCCAAAGGATACCTTTGAGTATCTCAAAGGTATTCTTGGGGTGAGAGCCCCTCCTTACGAGAACTAATTGATGTAGGAATGCATCAGTCCAGTGGCTTTCAGAACTATATCATTTTATGGACTTGATGCTTGGATCTACTCCTCAAGGGGAGTGATCACAGGAATACAATAGAACACATTTGGGTGATTAAGCACCTGGTTGTTGCAAGCATGAAGATTTGAAAAAGATATACCTTGTGGGAGAAAGAAAGAGTAATGAAACCCTTTTCCATTGATGTCAAAGAGGAGAGATTCAGTGTGAAAATCCCTACTATTTTGGGGAGAGTTGTGAAGTGGATATTGAGAAGATTATATTGAGATAGGTACTTTTGGATTGATGGATTTTCTCATATGTTGCCATCAATTCAAAAGAGGGAGATTGTTGGAATTGGCTGGGGAGATTGTTGGAACTGGCTCTTGTTGTATTTTTTGGCATTCATGTTTTGTCATTGATAACAACATATGTTTCTGATGAAGGCAAACAAATTGGTTATCACTGGTGCATGGATGATTGACAGAAGTGTACAAACTCTATACAAATGTTCCAGAGTATGAAAAGATGGAGTTGTGTGCATGGATAAGATATGATCTTATATATAAGGTTGCTTGAGCTTATGTTTCTCTTTGTTTGAGTTACAATGATTTTGGTGAAGACTGTTTGCACAAAAATGACAATAAATTGTGACAGAGTTAGTATCTAAGTTTTAAGGATAACTTGGGTGCAAGAAAAATTCATCTTATGCGAGCTTGATAAATATCAGAAGACACGTTGAGGAATATTTTTTATAATTATTTGGTTGCAAGACTCTTGGTGACATCAGTTGTGACGTGTGTTCTGGAGAAGACCTATTTGGGTTTGACTTCATAGATGTAGCGTGTATTATGGATAGCGAGCATGGATTACGAATCTTAGATTATATTTATTGAATTGTAATTTATTGTTAATTTTTATAGGTATCATGTGTATCTTATCAAGGGGTTATGTAATTATTTATGCATTGGGGAAGTCTTAATTGGATGACATAATTGCTTATTGTAAACTTGTATAAAAGAAAAGTTGTTTTCTTTTGTGGAGAGTGTGGAATGGGACAGAGAAGTGTGGAGGCTATGAGCTTGTCTTTGCGAAGTCTTCTAGATATAGAGAAGAGGTTGTGATTGAATAACTTCATTGGAACTGTTTAAGAAAAGCTATTTCTATCAGTCAATTCATTAAATTGTATATTTTCTATACATTTGTATTTTAGATAGTATGTCCCGAAGGTGGATTTAACCTTCTTTAGGCAGTGAACCTATTATTTCTCTTGACTCCTAACAGGGTCTATCCTTTAACATGGACTGTGTACTATATGTAATAATCAACTCCTAACATGGCTAAATCTCCTAATAGGGATACTTGTAGACACCCAAAATTGACCAGGTGTCTTAATATCAACAAATCTCAAAAAATCTCATCAAAATGCCTTAAAATGCTTCAAATTGGATTAAATCAAATAAAATCAAAGGATTAATTAATAAAGAAATCAAATAATCAAATATAAGCCTAAAAGGGATCAATCAAAATTATATAATTAATTTTAATCAATTAATTGTATAGTTTTAAATCAAAAATCAAATTGAACCTATTCACCCTTACATGGCTAATTTAATTAATTGAGTGAATTAAATAAATCCTATTATCTTTCAACATAATTTGATCAACCAATGAGAATTGAGGATTTTGTCTTATTGTCCCACACTTTGAGGGCAACCATTTAAATGGTCCCCCCATTTGAAACCATTTGAGGGATCAAACTCAACAGAGGATTAACCCATGGTAAATTCACTCTACCCCCTACCCTTGGGATTTTACTATAAATATGAGCCATTTATAAGCATAATAGATCCTAGAAAATTCAAATGCATAACATCATCACTATAGGCAATTTCAGAGCAATTGAGTAGTATTTTAAGCATTTTGAGAGCAAATTGTGAAGATTTTAGCATTTGGATTCATCTTTGAGAGCTTTGAGAGAATTGAGAGCTAGATTAGGCATTTATTATCAATTTCTCATTCTAGGATGGTCACTAGTGGAGATTAAGGCCAAGAGCTCTACTTGCAAAGCCTAGTTAGAGAACCATGGAATCCTATGGATGTTAATTTCAATTCTTTAGATTAAATTGCTTGTTTGTTTCCAAATAATTGTAGTTAATCATCCTAATTTCATGGTGTATTAATTCACACACAAATGGCACCCACCGTGGGGCTTTAGGCCTCATTTTATATCATTTTATCAAATTTTTGTTTGTTTTGCTTCACTTTTGTGTCTATTTACAGAAAATAGGTGAAATGATGTGGATGAGAGATCTGATAACGTGTATGAGCATTCAAATGATGCGTGCAGTTTCTAATCTTTCTCTATCTTAATTTCTATTCTACATGTGAGGTAAAATGTGACGCGTACGCCGGTAAAGCGTCGCCTGCAAGCAACAAAGTGCCACCTGTGAACAGTCAATTGCCACCTTTGATTTGTTCTATTTCACATTTAAAGCATTCTGTAATGCTTTTAAAGTTTATTTTACCACCTGTACATTTTTAAATTCTGCGTTATAAAATTTCATTTACGCTTTTAATGTTTTAAATAATGCTTGCTAATAGTGAGATACCGTGTATTAGCTGTTAAATGCCGCTTACTATTTTTTGTCATATTTTGCTTTCAGATCTTTAAATTCTATTTTCTAACTCCCTGTCTGTGTTTTTCCTGTAGATGAGAAAAAATAGGAAAATACAGAAACCAGAATTTTGAGTCACAAAGCCAAACAAAGAGGTAAGAATACAAACCAAACATGATAAGAAAATACATGCTTCCAACATTTTAGAAAATTTAAAGGAAGAGGAACATCTTTATGATCATTATATAAAAGTGTTTTTTTCTTATAAGAAGAAATTCCCTACGCTTTGAGTTGATTTCTTATTTTTAAGTTCTTCAAATTGATTCTTTCAAATTTGGATTAAAAATAACTTAGGAGCATGTTTTCAAGTTGATTTTCAAGATTTCTTCACTTTGTTGGTTGTGTTGACTAACTTGTTGGAGGAGCCAGAGTGGGAACGATCGCCACTAGGTGAGTAGTAAAAAGAAAAAAATCAATCAAAAATGTGCCTATCCTTTGCTAGCTTCAAAAATGAGGTATTCATATTATCAAGCTTGCATTGATTAAATTGTGGGATTCTTTTAAATCTAGTCTAATAGGAAAACCCCTATTATTGTCCAAGTTGAATAAGCATTATGCATTTGCTCTCCACTTTTTGAAGTGGATCAAAAAGCCAAACGTGTGAATTCAATTTGGTAGAAAGAAAGGGAGGAATTCACCAAACATTTAATTTATAAGAACCTCCTTGTCAAGAGGTTTAAAAAGAACAAGTGTGCTTGAAGTGTTTGGAATGAAGGAAGACAATAAGGATATGCTCTTCACTCTTTGAGTGAATCAAACTCCCAAACTTGTTGGACTAAGTTTATTTTCTGCTTTCCATATATGCTAGATTAAATTAGAGCTTCAGAGGGCCTACCTCCCAAGAATTCCTTTACAAAGGCGGTGAGAGGGAACGACCCAAAGTGGGAGACAATCGCTTTTGCCAAAATATCATCCAACCCACTATAAATAAATTCACTTTACCTTAATCAAAAAGTGACTAAGTTGTGTGCAAGTCATCCTCACTTCCTCGAGTAGTCCTTTGGGATGGTGCAAAATCATACTTTCGTGCATGTGGGAAGCCTGCAAGGGGGTAAAGGAACTTGACATGATTTAGAACGAAGGTGTGATTAAAACCGGTTAAAATAGTAAACCTACCTTCTAGAGCCATTGTTAAAAACCATATTTGTTTGACTCTAGGTGGATTTCTTGAAAGAATTTCTTGTGCTATACCTGTAAAAATGACCGAGAACATACACTTTTAGTGTTGTTTTAGGGTTACAATGCAAATTTGATGTGTGTTGAGTTTGTACTTTATTTTTGAACAAGAATATTCTCTGACAGCTCTGATCAAAGACTTTAAATTTTTAAACCCTAAAAAATCTGAAAATTCAACTTTGATCAGTAAAGTGACGCGTACGAGCATTTCAACAAAGCCTACAAATAATCCTATGACACGTAACAACTTGAAACAATGCCTATTGACTATTAAACACCACGTAAGTCACCATAAAGTGCCGCTTGTAATCAATTAAATAATGCATATCAATAGGCAAACACCGTGTACTCACTGTAGAGTGCCACGTACAACAATTCCAGTCATCATGTACTAACTTTAAAGTGACACGTGCACAACGAGAAGTGACGCCCAGAAAAAAAAGAAGGGAAAATAGTGGATACTTCTCGGGGGTTGAAAAACAAGATACTCACATTTTTGGATACCCTTTTGGACGTTTTACCTCTGTGCATGCTCAACTTAATCAGAATCCTCCATTATTGGACATTTTGCAAAATCATCCAAGGATTGATCATTTAAGTGAGATAAAAAGCCTAAGATCTTTAATCGATTAATTTTCATGTTGGCTTTTGTGTGATCTCATTATATCAAGTCTACCCTGCAACCCAATGGATCCTATATAAGGAAAGAGTGTCCTTTTCTTGGTGATCCTTTTTCTTCTTCAAGACCTTTACAAGAACCTATAAAAGAAACAGAGCCAACATTGTCCTTTCCTTTTGGCAATATGGATCCCAACCAAATTAATCATGTTAATAAGGACACTAATAATAATGGAGGGGAAATGGTGATCCTAAAAACCAAGGGTCAAACAAAAATAATAATGGAGGAGGAAACATTGACCCTAACAACCAAGGGTTAAACAACAATAATCTTGGAGGACTTAATATTGACCCTAACAACCAAGGGTTAAATAATAATAACAATGGGGGAAACATTAACCCTAATGATGAAGAAGCAATCTATGAAAAGGTCAATGAAGCAATGCAAAGTCCCTTCTTTATGAAGCTCATGGAAAAAGTATTGGAAAAGGATAAAGAAAAATACTTTCTAAACCTAACACAAACGGGTCTCAAACTTCCACGTGACTATGATGTCAACAAACTTAAACTAAAAGAAGCCAAGGCTAACCCCATTGATATCATGAACAAGCAATTCCAACTCTTCCAAATGAAATTGGACACGATGAAACAAAGTGGAGTTCCTAAACCCTTTTCTATCGAAGCTTTGTGTCCTTTTCTGTTTGATAAGTCATTAATCATGGTTCCATTCCCAACTAATGATATCTTTCCTAAATATGATAAATATGAAGGAGCAACTGATCCTCAAGATCACTTAAGGGAATTTTTCACATTGAGCCTAGAGTTCATGCATGACATGACTTACCTAATGAGGTTATTCCCTAGAAGTTTTTGAGGCATGGCAATGGAGTGGTTTTCAAAGTTATCCTCTGACACTCGAACCTTTGAAGAATTGGCTTCTAAGTTTGTAACTCATTATTCTTATAATATCAAACATGAGATTACAATGCTTAATTTATGTAACACCAAGAAAAGAGAAGGAGAGGGATTCCTACTTTTCCTACAATGATGGAGAGCGGTATTTGCTAGATACCCTCGAAGTGTACCCAAAAAGGAGAAGATGGATATATTTGTAAATAGCTTGAATCATGAAATGAACTATCGGTTAAGGATACAATGTCCTAGGTCATTCCAAGACCTAATTGAGAATGGGGTTACAACGGAAGAGGTATTGGTCAAAAGTGGAGAAATCAAACTTTACAAGGATAACAAGAATAACAACAACAACAATACTTCCAATACCAATCAAAATTGCAATAACCCTAACAACAACTGGTTTTGGATGAGGAATAAAAACAATAAAGGAGTGGTTAATGATGGAGTGGTATAGGAAAATACTTTAAAGGCCACCCCTTTCAATCTCACCCAAAGTTTAGTTCAAGCCAATAATTTGAATCAAGCACCCAAAGTGCCCTTTAACAACAACAACACTAATAACAACTTTGGGAATAATCAAGGGGCTTACAAGCCTAAACCTTTCTTTGCACCTACACCCAAAAGGACATTCACTAATTTGGGTGAACCATTGGAAAATGCATTAAGAACACTTATTGCAATAAACTTGTTGACCTACCAAGGGCTCAACCATATGAACCTCAAATCAAGCCAAATTGGTGGAGTGAGAATAACCATTGTGAATACCATAGAAATTGGGGACATAAAACTAATGATTGCATGCATCTCAAACATGTAGTACAAGATCTCATTGACAATGGTGTGATAAAGGTAGAAGGCCCTCAAAATAATGAAGATCACACAACCTTTAAGACTCCTTTCTATAAACATGAAAAAGGAGAATCTTCCAACTCAAACAATGGAGGAAACAATGGGAACAATGCAAGAGCCAAAAATAATGTTAACTTTGCACATACCTATGACAATACTATCAATGCTCTATCCGAACATGAGAGTACTATCAATGTTGTGGCGATCAAAGATCAACCTAAAGTGGAAGCCTCTAATGCCATCACAAGGGGAAAATCCTCAAAGGTTACCCTACAAGGGGGTACTCCTATTACTATTGGTCCCAAAACATGTTACTAATAACTGAGAGGGGGGGGAGGGAGGTGAATTAGTGGCCTCAAAAATTTATCCTTCAAACATTAATCACCAATCAAATAAACCTCATATTATTAAGTCCCTACAAGATGCATGCCATGAAATACTTATAATGAATATCTGTCTGTCGATTTTCCTTGTCTGTCCTTATTCTCCTTGATTACCGATAAGCAGTATAACTATTTACCAAAACTCAGTAAATAAGAAGAGTATACCGATCAACCCAGTGTTAACTATGTCAGATACAAAACAATAAAG
>MU226913.1:157562-197561 GCA_018584345.1 Thuja plicata | reverse complement strand
TCAACTTGGGCACATCTCATCTATTCATCTTGTGATCTTGACTTAGGTCTTGAAACCTTCCTTTCTAAGCACACAAGCTCTAATACCAATTGTTAGTAATAACTGAGAGGGGGGGTGAATCAGTGGCCTAAAAAAATTATCCTTCAAACATTAACCACCAATCAAATAAACCTTAGATTATTAAGTCCCTACAAGATGCATGTCATGAAATACTTATAATGAATAACTGTCTGTCAATTTTCCTTGTCTGTCCTTATTCTCCTTGATTGCCAATAAGCAGTATAAATATTTACCAAAACTTAGTAAATAAGAAGAGTATACCGATCAACCCAGTGTTAACTATGTCAGATACAAAAAAATAAAGAACTGAATCATACACACATAACACATGAATTTTTAACGTGGAAACCATTTTAAGGGAAAAACCACTGGGATCGGTACCCCAAATTTTCACTCTTCTGAAGTGAGCCCTGTTAGGAGCCAACCCTGTTAAAGGTTACAAACACACTGTTAAGTGCGACCTTGTTAGAGGATTTTATACATAGAGGTTGTCACTTAGTATTAGGCATCTATTGCTACCATCCTTGAATCAGCCTCCCTCTTAGACTATCAATAGGTATTGGGAAAGTCCAATGCTACTTTCATGAATCAACCTTTTTGGAACTCCTTGGGATGTACCTCAATATATAGAAGACCGTTAAGTCCGCTATGTTAAGAGACTTGATGCTTCAATGGTTAAACTGAAACACTATGACCTGTTTCTAATGCAACTTTGAATTGCATATTTTCATATCTATTTAAGTACATTACCTCTCTGATCAATGTAACAATTCAATTCTTTGTGCTCCACACTTTTTGCTCAGTGATGTTGTGCTTCACTGTTTTTCGGTGTCTACAGAATTCTTTAGCTCTCCTTCAACTTGATTGATCAGGACTGTATGAAGTTTTTCTTCATCAGTTTCTCTTCAACATCCTCTTTTCATTCACTCCCCTTAATCCCCTTTTCATGAATGGGTTACAAAAATGAATTAAACTTGTCTCTTATATAGACATGATATTCACTGTTTCTTGATTCTTGATTCTTGGCATGAAAAACAATCTAGCCAATTTGATTTAAAGCATAACTCCTAATTTATCTCATAGTTATCTTATTTCCAACTGTACAAATATTCTTTAATCAATTACTTAACTCTGGTCGAATAAAACAAAGAAAACAACCAATTAAGTCTATATTTAGCTCTTGCCAGCTAGATATTTTGTCATTTTCTAAACTCTCTGCTCCGTCGGTCAATTCTTCAGTTAGTTGTTGGTGACAACTGACAGTTTCATCGGTATGACTCCAGTTAGCTTTGGGATCTCCATCCGTTGGGCATCATTATATTTTTACTCATCGGGCAACTCTATTTGCAGCTTGTCGGGCATCTTGTGGTTTTGCTTCATGAGGCAACACTGTCTTTTTCTCATCAGGTATCATTGTTACTTTTCTTCTTTTCCTTTACTAATGGTGTGCACTCTGTCGGTGTTATCTGTCACTTAGTAAATACTTGACATTTATGTATTGCTGAAAGCATAACCTTTGTTCTATTGATTCTCTGAAGTCTTTGGCATTATGTACATAACCGTACAGATGATATCAAGTTGACATCAATGAAAATACAAACCATTAACTGATTTAATGCTTTTCATTATCTTCAATTGAATATTATCAAACATTCAATCAATTACATGTCATTAAAACAGTAATTATTTTGGCTAAACAAACACCACCTACAACAAAGCCTTATAGTTTGGTGGATCAATTACAAAAGACTCTAGCACAAATATCAATTTTGGAGTTGTTGAAATTATCTCCTAATCACAAGGAGATCTTAGAAAAAGCCTTAGTTGAAACCAGTGTTCCTATAAATTTGGAGGAAGATAAATTTAAGAACATGGTAGGACATCTCATAGCCCCTCATTGTCTTTCATTTTTAGAGCAAGATGATATGTCTATCACACATCCTCAAAACTTACCCTTGCATATAGAAGTGTTAATCCAAAGGCATAGGGTCAAGAGAATTCACATAGATGGGGGAGTTGGTCTTAACATTTCCACTTTAAACCTTGTCAAGTCACTAGGGTTAACCGAGTCTTCTATTGACCCTAAAAAGCAAATCACCATTAAGGCTTATGATGAGGAGGAAAGATCTTCAAAGGGTATGATTATTCTACCAATTCAAGTGAGACCTATTAAAAATAATACCATATGTCAGGTCCTTGATATGAAATTAACTTATAATATCCTATTGGGAAGGCCATAGATACATGAAATGAAAGCGGTACCTTCTACCTATCACCAATGTATAAAATTTCTACACATGGGGGAAGAGATCACAATTGGAGGAGATTCAAATTGATTCCAATATTGCAATAAATTGAAGCCAAGTCACAAACTATTTATACCTCATAACAGGGAAGGAGTCATCCCTAATATTACCATGGAAAAAGACAAAGAGGAAAGTTCAAAGCCAACATTAAATGTTACATCAACTTCCAACCCTAATCAAACTAACTCAACTACAACAACTAAGGGAAAAGAAAAGATGAGTTATGAGGGTCAAAATTCAAATGATAATTCAGTCAAGACTTCAACATTGAGAATGGAAAATTTGAAACCTACTAAGGAAAAAAGAGAACAAGCTAAGAAGGATCACTATCAAAAAATGAGTGACATGATGAACCAATTCGAGAAACAATGCAAAATTCACTCAAAAGGGGTAGGGGAATATTTTGTTTCCCTATTTGATTTACCTACATCTCCAAGGACACGTGGGAATCCATCTAAAACTCATCAACCTCACAAATATAATTCTCATTTTGTGAGAGAATGTGACAAACAAGAAATGGAAAAAGAGGATAATGAAGTATTGCAATGGCTTTATAAAGAGGAGGATAATTCAGATAATCCTATTGAAAGGGTGCAACATATTAACATCCAAGCTGATCAATATGGAAAAGGATTTGATACCATGAAGAAAATGGGATATAAGGGAAGAGGAACCTTAGGAGTTTGACATAGAGGATTTTTATAACCTATTGAACCAGTTTGGAGAGCAAAAGAAGTGAAAGTCGGCATAGGTTTTCAACATAAAGGAGAAAGTTCAAGTCCCATGCATGATTTTCGTGCACATATACACATGGTAGGATATGAAAGTGAAGATGATTCTAGGGATTATGATTGGGATCCCTTTTCTAAAGAATCTTTTCATGACATAGAGGTTGATGTTGTTCATACCTATGCAACTCCTCCAAAAGTTGAGAGTCAAGAATATGTGACTCAAGGTTCGACTTCTACTCAAACATCAAGTGACCCTCAACAATCTAATGTAGAACAAGCACCTCCTTACAATCAATGGGTAGGTAAACCTTGGGTACCTTCGTGGGTGGGAGATTCTACCCTAGTATTTAATCTACATGCTTTCTTTCCCATGGAAATCTTAGAGGACTCTAGTGAAGAGGATTTTGATCCTACTTCCATGGGACATCTTGAAAAGGCACATGTCATAGACCTTGATGATACAATGTATGAACCATCCAAAAAAGTCATGTCCCTAAATCATTCACATTATAATTCATCCAATGAATCCTTTTCCTTAATGCACCCCAAACTTATTGATTGGGATCTTTTCGAGCCAAATGACTTACTATACTTCCTAAATGACAATGCAATGGCCCTATATCTAAATGCATTGAACAAAATTATTCCATCAATGAATTCACTCTGGACATGATGATATGGGAAGGTGTTCAACCTCTCAATCCACAAAATGAAAAGAAAAAATACAAAAAAATGAGAAGGTCTAGTGGTGAAAACCACCATGTGGCAGTGCTAGACCCAAAAAAAGTAAAAATAAAGTATGTTTCCAAAGGTGAAAACCCAATTGTGGCACCTAAGGAAGAGAGGTTGGACACCTTACCAGCACATGAAGATGAAATATCACCTATACTCATTTAACTCATAGAAAAAGTTAACACTGGTACCGAAGTGGATCCCAAATTTATTCACTTGGCCGCATCTTTGAGTCCCTTGGAGAGGAAAGAGTTGATCAAATTATTTCAAGAAAATAAAATAAAATTTGCATGGTCATATGCTGATATGCCTGGATTGGATCCAAGTTTCATAATGCATCATTTGAATGTGAAACTTGGGGTTAAGCCCATCAAGCAGAAATTGAGAAAAATGCATCCACATATAACCCTTTTAGTAAAAGTAGAATTGGAAAAGTTACTCAAGGTGGGATTCATAAGAGTAATTGCATATGATGAATGGATCTCCAACATCATACCGGTTACTAAAAATGATAAATCTATAATATTTTCCATGGATTTCAAAGATTTAAACCCTGCTTTCCTAGAAGATGACTTTCCATTACCTAGCATTGATGCTATTGTGGATCTAACGGTTGATCATTCTATGTTTTGACTTATGGATGGATTTAGTGGATATAATAAAATTCACATTGCACCTAAAGATCAAGAGAAGACAGCCTTTACATGTACATGGGGTACTTTTTGTTGGAATGTGATGCCCTTTGGTCTCAAAAATGATGGAGCAACTTATCAAAGAGTAATGACCACCATTTTCCATGATATGATGCACACCTTTATAGAATATTATGTGGATGATATTCTAGCTAAATCACATGAAAGAAAAGATCACTTACCCATACTTGAAAATATTTTCACAAGGCTAGAACAATTCAAAGTGAGACTCAATCCAAAGAAGTGTGCTTTTGGGGTACAATCCAGAAATCTCCTAGGTTACATTGTTTCTGCAAAAGGCATTGAAGTAGATCTCAAAAAATTACAAGAAATAATGGACATGGAAATTACCAAGAATATTAGTAAAATGAGGTCACTTCAAGGAAGAATTCAATCTATATGGAGGTTCATTTCTCAATTGACGGAAAAATGTCATTCATTCACAAGGTTGCTACATAAAGACACCATCTTCACATGGGATGAGGAGTGTGATAAAGCTTTTACATTGTTGAAAAAATACTTGATGAATCCACCCATCTTTATGCCACCTATTCAAGGCAAACCTTTATTACTCTATATATCAGAAATGGAAAAATCTTTAGGAGTCTTATTGGCACAAGAGGATAATGAAGGAAAAGAAAGAGCTATCTACTACTTGAGTAGAACATTTATCAAATATGAATTAAACTATAGCTTCATGGAAAGGGATTTCTTAGCAGTGGTCTTTGCCTCTCAAAAGTTAAGACATTATATTTTGATGCATAAGGTGAAGCTAATAGCTAAAATTGATCCATTGAAATATCTACTTAGAAAAATAGCTCTAACTGGAAGGATTGAAAAATGGGTAATGGTGCTTAGTGAGTTTGACATTGAGTATGTGGATAGGAAAGCAATCAAAGGTCAAGTTATTGCAGATCAATTGGCCGAATATCCTTTAGAATATACACATCCAATTCAAGTGGATTTTCTAGATTCTGAGGTTGTTAATGTGGAAGCCAAGACATAGACCTTATACTTTGATGGATCTTACACCCAAAATGGTAGTGGGGCAGGCATTCTTTTTATCACACCTCAAGGTTACACAATCCCAAAATCTTACAAGTTATTATTTCCTTGCACAAACAATATTGCAGAGTATGAAGCTTTGGTCATATGTATCAAGATGTCCTTGGAATGGAATGTCACAAAATTACAAGTCTATGGGGACTCTCAATTAGTCATCAATCAAGTCAATAATGAATATAATACCAAGGATGAAAAATTGATGCCTTACAAGAAATTGGTGGATGATTGGAAAAAGTACATTTCTTTGATTAAATTTGAACAAATCCCATGTGACAAGAATAGATTAGTGGATGCAATGGCTACCTTGGCATCTTTGCTTCAAATGCCTAATCAAAACGCGAGGTATGAGTTCTTGGTGGAAGAATTGGTTTAACTAGAATTTAACCTATCTGATTCCCAAATTATTGCCCTTTTAAATGGACATGAATCACCATAGTATGGACCCATTTATGCCTACCTAAAATACCAAACCTTACCTATAGACCAAACCCATTCTCAAAAGAAAAATTTCATACCACAAGTGGCTCGTTACACCATCCTTTCTGATACATTGTATCGTAAGGGTCTTGACGGAACGCTCCTTAGATGTCTAGAGGAAGATGAATCAAAATTAGCTTCAAAAGATGTCCACAAGGGGATTTGTGGGTCATATTTGAGTGGTTTAAATCTAGGTAAGAAAATCCTATGCATGGGGTAATTTTGGAAAACCTTAGAAAGAGATGCTTGTCAGTTTGTAAAGGTTTGTGCAAAATGTCAATACCATGGAGACATGATCCATGCACCAGCACAAGAATTACACCCATTTGTCACACTATGGTCATTTTACCAATGGGGTTTTGATTTGATCGACATGATCTATCCACCTTCTTATAATGGACATAAGTACATTCTCACCACAATAGAGTACTTCACTAAATGGGTTGAGGTTGTCCCTTTAACAACTGCAACGGGGAAATTTTTTTAATGTTCATCCTTAATCATATCATTTGCAGATATCGCATTCCTCATGCCATCATCACAGATAATGGAAAATATTTTAAGAAAAAGGATGTAGATTAACTTTGTGACACATTTCATATTACTCATCATTCTTCATCCACTTACTATCCCCAAGGTAATGGACAAGCAGAAGCTACCAACAAGAATATCCTCAAAATCCTCAAAAGATCGGTTGGTAAGTTAGGTAGAGATTGGAACCTTCAAATCAATCCATCATTATGGGCCTATAGAACTAGTATTCACACCCCGACAAGAGCTACACCTTTTTCATTGGTCTATGGGGCTAAAGTTGTTCTACCCTTAGAAGTTGAAATACCATCCCTAAGAGTGTCACTACATGGATTAATTATGAATGAGAATTATAGGGTTGCCTGACTTCAACAATCGGAATTATTGGAGGAACATCAAACTCAAGCTTATGATCATTTGAAAGTGTATCCGAATCGAATCTCAAGGAATTATAACAAGCATATTAAACCAAGAACCTTTCAAGTGGGAGATTTAGTGTTGAGAGAGAATCCTAGAATCAGGTTGATAGAGAAAAGAAAGGAAAGTGGGAAGCAAATTGGCTTGGTCCTTTTGTCATTGTTTCTTCTTTTGGAATGGGGACTTACAAATTGGCTGATTGTGATGGTGATGAATTGCAAGAAACTATCAATAGCATTCATCTTAAGAGATTTCACACCTAACTAGACGAAAGAGTATCAGATGAGTCAGCATCTTCTTTGTACATGAGAAAAAGTAAAAATCCAAAAAAAAGGAAAAAATATCAAAATACAAAAAATCTGAAAGTTCAAAAGCCAAAAACATTGGAAAAGCAGAAAAAATTAGAAAATGAGAAAATTGAGCATGAAGAAATCAAAAACATTTAAAAAATCAAAAAATGTTGTCTTGGTGAAAACCTAGCAAATAGGCGCCTCGATGATAAAAAAAAATAAAATAAAATTGAAAAAGAGAAAAGTGCCTTGGTGAAAACCTAGCAATAGGCGTCTTGGTAGAAAAAAAAAAAAGCAAAAAAAAGAGAAAAAGAGCAATAATCCCAAGAGGTGAAAACCTGGAAATAGACGCCTTTTGTCCCTTAGGTCTTTCCTAGTCGCATTTGTATATATTACTTTCCACCATCTCATTTGTCCATATCCTCATTGCATCCGTCATTTGTGAATAGGTCATAATAAAGTCTTTCAGCTACGTTGTTGCATTCTAGGTCTCATTTGCCCTAAGTTTCACATTGATCACATTTATCACTTGGGGGAAATCATCATGGGATTTTGGTACTAAACGAATTCAAAAGTGCTACATCTTGGTCACATAACATAAGCAAATTTTTAGATTTAGAGAAGAGATAATTTTGGAACCTTTGATGGATATCATTGTTCAACCCTAAACAGTTTGATCCTACCACATGATCCTTGAGTTTCATTGACTTATTTTATCAAGATTAAAAATTGACAACACCCTAAATGATCAGAATGTTTGGAATTATTTTTGAAAATATTGATACATTGCTACACACTTGAAATTTTTGATGAGTTTTTCATTGAATTTTTTGATTCATGTATTTTTATCTAATCGTTGATGTTTTGACTAGATTGGCGATGATGGAGACATGATGTTTTCTTGGCTTTTGTGTGACTATTTTGAGGGAGATTCTTTTACTTGTGTGAATTTGTCTAAGGACATGATCATCAAAGAACCATCAAGGGAATTCATATAGGAAGGACGGTTAACCTTTGTTTGTTTACACAAAAGGATACCTTGGCTATTTAGATCTTCCATATCTTAATACCAAAATCCACTTGCAACATTGAATCCATTGAAACCAGTATGCATACTGCCATAGTTGGTCATTCAACTAGTGAGGGTTGTACCAGGTTCCTAATAGAGGTTACCAAATGAGATGAAAGTCATATTCATATTCTTATGGTCGCAATGACACCAATAAGGATTGTATCGAATTTGAGTTCCACAACACTTAATGATGAAAATATATCTCTTTAGCAGTTCTTTCACAAAAATCTAGTGACCTTTAGTTGCATTACATTGCATTTTCATGTTAGCTTAATTGCATTATTTAGAGTAATTTTCCAAGTACAAGGGGGTTCATCATTTTTGGGGGTTACATTACAAATTTCAAATGGTTTCAAATCAATTATGTGAGATTATCTTTTGCATTCATAACATTAATCATTAATCATTATCCATATCTTGAGTGAAAACAAAAAGAAGAAAAAGTACATTAAATCATTATTCATTTATCCTTCATCTTTAGAAATGCATTTCAAAATTAAGTTGCATACATCAAAATCCAAAAAGATTGTTGCATTCATTTTACCATTGCACTAAGTATTGCATCCATATCATTGCATTGCATAAACCATATCTTAAATTAAAATCAAAATCATATAGAAGTAGTTGCATAATCATCATTTGCATCCATCTATCTATGTAATAATCTAAGACATTGCATCCATAGCATAAATAAAAAGTAAGTGCATCATAGAAATCATGTAGATATGCATATAAAGAAATCTCACATCAACATCAAAGGGGGATCAATCAAAGAGAATCATAGATAAATGTCCATCATCAAATTTCTATAACAAATCAGTATATCAAAGATACATCAACAAATGATCCATACATCAAGTCCTTATCAAAACTACATATGATACATCAATGCAATATCTGGATATCAAGCTCATATCTAAGACCCAACTGGGGAACCTGATCCATCTCCCCCAGCACTTGCTCCATCCCCTGATCCATCAGGACCATTGTCACATGCTCTATCCTAAGTGGAAGGTGGTGTCTGACTCATGATAGTACTCATAGGTAACTGAGCTAAGGTAGCCAAGAACTGATGTAACATTGTGGTAACTTGATCTAACCATCCAGTAACTATAGTCATCCTTGCCTATAATCCTCAAACATCCTGAACTAAGCTGTCAACAATAGGAGGAACTGGAGGTTCCTACGATGACAGAGGTTCCTGAGGGGTCTGTGGTGCTAAAGGAACCTATGGTATCACCTGTGCTATACTACTCTGTGGATCCACCTGAGGGGGTACCTGTCCCTATCTCTATGGAGATGCTAGTCTCTGTTTTTCCTAACCCTGTAAAGGAACCTGTCTAGCTACTTGCACTCATCTATGTCTCTGTCCTGCCCAAGCTATAGCTAGAATATCCAAAACCTATCTCTACATCGGAACCTGCACTCACCTTTGTCTAGGCTAACCAAACCCACCACCTCAAGTTCTAACATGTCCACCCCACATCTGAGGTCCTGCAGCTCTCTATACTTGAGGTACTCTCTGTACTCTCTATCTCTAAGGTCTACGAATTCCACTGCCATCATCTCCATCTCCATCATCAGTAGATAGCTCATCAACATCAGGTATCATCTTTGCTAGATTTGTAAATCTAGTGAAGCGATGTCGTGAGAACCACTCTTAATACTCATTAGATATTCCTACATTAGCTACATGGCTCATCATATCCCATCTGACATATCCTAGCTGATCAATCTGTGCACATGCAAACTGATAATTTACTTGAGCTCCCCACATGGATCACTCTTCATGTACTATAGCATACAATACCATACCCTACGACATCTCCTGAACTCGACCATACTGACAGATAACTCTCCCAAAACACAATCTCTCTATACATAGTGGTTATCGACCAATCATCCACTGAGGGGAAACATATATGGAATCTCATCATCATCCTCTCTCCATCCATCACAACCCAGGTAAGGTCTCCATATGAACTGATCAATATCATTGATGGTCCGACACCAAAACTCAACCTTGCCCAAACAATGTTGGAAAATCATGCCATCATACAAAAATGCATATGGATATCTGCGAGCTCGCACTCATGTTAATATTGGTCTATTAATCAGGATATGATCCCAGGTTGATAGTTGTAATAACACTCCACCTACTGAAATATTTGCACTGTGCCTATATACGACCTCATATAAATCATGATATAAGTACACTAGCATGCACGATCCCTAGTCTAATCTGCGAGGCTGAGAAATCAAGTCCTCTAGAATCCTGCCCCATCCAACTAAAAATCCATGACCTCTCTTATCTGGTAAGAGAATTCCACCAATCACGGATCCTAGCAAAGCTAGAAAATTAGGAAATGAAGTGACCTACACCCATGTAATGCTATCATTCCCAATAGTAGCATCTTTGAACACTCATCTACATGCACTCCCATCATAAAACTGATCATAGTAAACCCGCTCTCCATGGGTCGGGATCCTCAATAATCTATATATGTCCTCCAGTGTGATGGTCATCTCACGAGGCATAGATGGAATGTGTTATGGTCAGAGTGCCAACACTCTGCCATAGCTGTCAACAAATCTCAGTTCAGCTAAAACTGAGGAAGATCTAAAAGGAATTTGAGCCCACATGTCTCAATTGTCTATCTCTCTAGAGGGGTCAACTCATCCACTAGATTGAAGACCCAAGCCACTACATTTTGTACATACAAATTATAATAATGTGCCTATATTTTTCAAACAAAGTGAATTATATTAGTATTTTTCTATTTGGGGATCATTCTAAGTCAATCAAACACATTAAAACTATCTTTGCCCTTTTTGAGTACATCAGCCTATTATTCCTGACCTCTAGATCTTGAGAAGGGACCAATTTGTATTATCTTTTAATCAATCTGATTGACACATCAAACATTCACGGGTATGATTTTATCCTAATATCCTAAACACTAAGTAAACATCATGGAATCACATCTTTTTAAGCTTGGAATTCATTCTGTTCATTCAGACGATCAATCGACGACAACTTATCTTATTCTAAATTAGGTTTTCATCACATAACAAGCTATGCATCATTTCATTATGCAAAAGCATCATTTCACACTACACAACATTTAAAGTATCAGAGGCGTTAGTTTACAACATACACGACATTTTCCAACCCTACGCATCATTCAAACAATGATACACGTCATTCAAATCTTAAGGGTTTCCTACGCGTTATTCTAAACATTGGGTTCACATTTTGACCTGATTCCTATGTGGTTTTCAAAGCCTCATACACGTCATTTGACTATGTGGACATAACATTTCCCTAGTCTAAGCATCATTTAAATGTTCCTACGTGACATTTCACAAAATCTAATCTAAAGCATGAAAATTGACATTAAATGCTATAAAAAATAAGCAATAAATGCACTAGGAATGTTTAAATCACTCACCGAAGGTCCATAGTCAAGTGGTCTCTAATAACAGCACGCTCTCTCAAACTGATGCTCTCGAATGGGGACCACCATTGCTCTTAACACAATAAAACCAGAGAAAAATCTCAATAGTGAAAAGTGAAAATGACAAGTAAATTTAGGGTTTTTCAACCTATTTAAGCTATTTTGACATAATTTTTGAGATATTTTTACCCTCGGGACCTAAATCTGCATTTTTTTGCACACTGGGGCATCTTGTGATCTTATTATCATTCTTCTTAATGTTTTTCAGAAATGACATCATTTAGATAGAACTTTTTATCAATAACATCATATTGGCATTGGGACATCAAAATGTTTTCATTTCTGAGGGGGCATTTCTTATCAGATCATCAAATCAAGATTCTACATCACATCTTATATCAAATCTGGGGCATTAAAATTTAAAACTTTTATCAGTGGGGCATCAAATAAAGTTCTGCATTAGGGTTTCACATCAAGTTTTGCATCAAAGTTTCACAGCAAGTTCTGCATCAGGGTTTCACATAAGGTTTTCTAATCAATCAGGTTTTACATCAATCAATCAATCAGTATCAAATCAGTGATCAGGACCTCAAGTTTTCTTTGAATCAATGTGCTTGGCACATCAATTCAAAGAGGGGCATTTCTAGACACCCAAAATCGACCATGTGTCTTAATATCAACAAATCTTAGCAAATCTCATCAAAATGCCTTAAAATGCTTCAAATTGGATTAAATCAAATAATCAAATATAAGCCTAAAGGGGATCAATCAAAATTATATAATTAATTTTAAACAATTAATTGTATAGTTTTAAATCAAAAATCAAATTGAACCTATTCACCCTTACATGGCTCATTTAATTAATTGATTGAATTAAATAAATCCTATTTTCTTTCAACATAATTTGATCAACCAATGAGAATTGAGGATTTTGTCTTCTTGTCCCACCCTTTGAGGACAACTATTTAAATGGTCCCCCCATTAAAAACCATTTGAGGTATCAAACTCAACCAAGAATTAACCCATGGTCAATTCACTCTACCCCCCACCCTTGGGATTTTACTATAAATATGAGCCATTTCTAAGTATAATAGATCCTAGAAAATTCAAATGCATAGCATCATCACTATAGGCAATTTGAGAGCAATTGAGTAGTATTTTCAGCATTTTGAGAGCACATTGTGAAGATTTTAGCATTTGGATTCATCTTTGAGAGCTTTGAGAGAATTGAGAGCTATATTAGGCATTTATCATCAATTTCTCATTCTAAGATGGTCACTAGTGGAGATTAAGGCTGAGAGCTCTACTTGCAAAGCCTAGTTAGAGAACCATGGAATGTTATGGATGTTAATTTCAATTCTTTACATTAAATTGCTTGTTTCTTTACATAGAATTGTAGCTAATCATCCTAATTTCATGAAGGTGTATTAATTCACACACAATACTATACTTTCAGTGCATTATTTGTGGGTGCTAATTCCCATTGGATTTTTTCCCTTAACAAGGGTTCCTCGACAAAAGATGGTTGTGTTATGGTGTTGTTGTTAATGTGTTCAGAATTGCATATATCTTTTGATTTTTAAAGGTTTAAGTTTAAAGATTTGGCACACAACTGATTCACCCCCCTCTCAATTGTTCTGGTAGACTATTATTGCTAACAATTTCCTCCAAAATAGGAACAAAATGTTCAATCAAAGTAGAGTTGGGAGAGGGGAGAACTTGAACTACATTTGGAAAAATGATAGATGTGATAACATCATTGTCATCAAAGAGGTAATTAAAATCCACCATGATATCCATAAGACTATACAAATACAAATGATAATTTTGATATATAGGAATCCCAAGTAGTTGTGTTTGGAAGATGATGAATTTCCTACTACAATAAATCAATACAAGTAATGAATGTAGCATTACTAATCTCATCAAGAGAAATAAAATATGAATATGTGATCCTAATAGGACTAGAAGAAGCAAGAAGATAATACTTTGTATCATTAATGTTGGATCACGGAGGATAACAACCTATAAATAATAAACACTTCACAATTCAAAGAGAACTAACACAAAGAGATTCTATTGCACCAAATGTGAACAATGAATTGAGACAATGAGGTAATTTAGAATGATTAATTTAATATTGTATTTATATACAAGGTTTTATGAGGTAAAGATAATCTCTAGTAAAGGAAGGTCACAAAATGATGGAGCAAAGCTCGGGTGAGAAAAACCCTTGTCCATGGAGACCTAGTTATTGGGGATTAGTAGACAGATATCAAAGAAACCATGAAGGAAAATGGATTCTCAAACTGATTTATAGTATCATTTTTGGCATCCTACCCAAACAAAATTCCTCTCTAGTGTCCACCATCAACCTCATTCCCCATAAATGTGGCCCTGGGTTTTTAGGGCAGGAAACAACCCACCTTTCTCAATCAAGGGAACAACATGTCTTTCCAGCACCAAAATGACCCTCTGAAGAACAAAAATAAATTTCTAACAAGAGACACAACCATTTAAATAACAAATAATCTAGAATAGGTTGTGGGAGGAGACCCAAGAAATGCCATTTTGGAGGCCCTATCTCAGAAGCTAAACCCTCCAAACCAGTCATCCTTTGGAAATGTATTCACAATCTTATTCAACAACCCTTGTAGTATGAGAGTAATCCTACACCAGCAAACATAAGTAGAGCTGTGAAATATGAAAATCTTAAAGTCACATTTTTAGTAGAAACATTAGCACCACAAGTTGTAGAATTCCAAAAAGGGCTCTCATAGATAAGTCCTAAAACTTTGTACCTCATCTTGTCAAGCTTTATTCCTTGTGTTGTGCCTCTTGGGAGGGT
The DNA here is from genome assembly GCA_018584345.1 of Thuja plicata. NCBI lineage: Eukaryota > Viridiplantae > Streptophyta > Pinopsida > Cupressales > Cupressaceae > Thuja > Thuja plicata. The sequence continues at coordinate 182,882 of MU226913.1, read as the reverse complement.
GTTCTTGAAGTGTTCTATATTGATCACAAGGAATGTTTTTTCATTGGGGTATTCTCAAATAAATAAGAATCAGACATGGTTGATTAAACCAAATCTTGGTTTATGGATGGTTTTTCTCTCCACACACAATCCTTGAGACCTCATATTTACTCTTCATCATCCCCCATCAAATATTCTCTATTCTGGATTATTCTCCCTTCTCTTCCACTTTAATACAAATATAATGATGTTGTCCTCCTTTAGTGTTCTTGATCACCTTTCATTGTTTTTGGTCATTGTATAATTGCATTAGAATTATCATTGTTTCTTTATTCATGCTCTTTGTCACTGTCTTTCAAATTTTTTCTTTCACTGCCATCATACATTGAAATCAATGTTACTTGTGACTTTCACGAAGGACTTTTCTGTCCTCTATTTTTGTGTATTCCCTTAATTGTGGTTCATGAACCTTGCATCTCTTCTTTAATTAAAATTCACTGTCAAACTTCCTATATGACTACCCTTTTATCCTTGGACTATTGATGAATTGTTAAGTGTTGTAATCTATATGGTTGTTTTGAACCTCAATGTTCACTTTTTTTTATCCTTGTGTTGTAATTGTATTGAACAAAAAAAATGTTTAGCATTATACCTTTGTGATTTTTAGCAGCCATGATAGCTTTTTCTGCTCATATGACAATCATGCCTTGCTTATGGAACATGAATTCCCTTTGTGAACTGTCATTTATCATGTGTTATTCATGAATGCCCTTTAGTGTTTGGAAACAACAGCTTCATTAGCTGTCAGAGCTCCATGACAATGCTTAGTCTCTTTCTTCTTAAATTGTTTTGGTCATTTCCTTGAGTGATTTTTACATTGTAACAACACTATTAATGCTCCTTTCCAAACAATTAAGGAAAATAACAAGTTAATCTCTACTTTCAAGTTTTCCATTCACGTGTTTTGAAAGTCTTCTATTTGAGTTGTCGAGTGTGCAAAATCAAAAGACAACAATTAGTCCAAGGGTCCTATATTTTCTAATATTATCCAACCATTTATGTAATTGCATCATGCTATGTTTTTGTTTCTATGAAATGAACTCCTGAGTGTGATTGTGGTATACAAAACTTCAACTTCTAAAATAAAATACTCAATATCAATGGTTTTCTTATATATTCTTTATGTGTGTCTAACTTGTTTTACATTTATAGGGTGTCAAATTATTACAAGATGAGATTTCTAGGGGTACTGCTAAACGTGATAGTTTTCCTTGTGATCCAGATAACCTTTTTTTGACTGATGGAGCTAGTCCTGGGGTAAATTAGACTATAGCACTTGCTAAAGAATTTTCTAGCTCAGATTCTTATATTTTATTTATAATAGTCCCCACAAGCTGCCCGATGTTTGGGAAGGTATGCATGCTTACTATTGTATTGGATATGATGCACATAGGTTCATATGATGATGTAGTTACTCATAAGGTCAGAAAAGGATGGAATTCTTTTTCCAATTCCATAGTATCCACTGTACTCAACATCTCTTGCCCTTCATGGTGGGAAACTGGTATGTATGTATACAGTTGGTTCATTTTAATTTTATAAGAAGAATTGGTATTCTTCACCTTTTTTTGGAAAATTTCCCTACAGGGATGCCTTCTGCATGTTTAGTTCTCAGTGGCTCTAAGAAGTTTTACTAACTAATCATTTTCTATATTTATAGGTTCCAGACTACTTAAATGAGGCAACAGGATGGGGATTGGAAATATCTGAAGTCAAATAATAGTTGAAAGCATCTCACTTAAATGGAATTGATGTTCGGGCTATTGTTGTTATAAATCCTTGAAATCCCATGGGTCAGGTGAGCCAAATTTAATTCAAAGCAATAAATATGGTATCACAATTTTCAGAGATCCATATTGGACTAGTAATGTTCTGGAATTTTTAGAGGCTTGAAGGCACTTTAAGCCTTCTATGCTCTATCGTACAATAATGAAAAGTGATAACTCGATTGCATGTCTTCTAAACAGATCGAGCATGGTTAATTGGAAAATCAATTTGTAATCATTCTCAAAGTTTTAGTCTTTGTAACACTCTTAATAACACTTGAAATTTCATGAAGGTTATATCAGAGGAAAACCAACAAGAGATAGTGTGGTTTTGCAAGAGTGAAGGCTTGGTTCTTCTTGCTGATGAGGTAGCTCTTTTAATCACATATGACTCTGTTTACAATTTTCTTTCTTTGGTTATCTATGATTTATTATAAAAAATAAATTCTCTACCATATTTTGAATTGATAGTGACTCACTAGAATATGAGGACATGAAATCAATTCTTGAGTTATTAACGGTGGAATAGTTTCCACTAAATCAGAGTCAGGAAAAAAAACATTTTTCTTACTCTAAAAATTTAAATTGAGTTAGTATTTGGGAAACACAAGTTTACCAGGACAATGTTTATGTGGATAATAAAGAATTCCACTCTTTCAAAAAGATTTCAAGGAGTATAGGCTAAAATGAAAAGGACATTTGTTTTATATCTTAATAGTTAGTATCCAAAGGTACTTAATTACACTTACAATACACCTCTATAGTGTTACTGTACTCAAAACATCAGACTAAACTGTATACATGGTATGATTATTCTTTAAAGGGTACTAGCTCAATGGAAGAGAACCTACTTTACAAGTAGGAGGATGGTGGTTCGATTCCATCGTGCCCTAATATGACTAAATATATGACCAAATTAATGACTAAATAAATGAATAAATATATGACTAAATAAATGACTAATTCAATGACCAAATAAAAAACTAAATCAATGACCATATAAATGACCAAATAAATGACCAAATAAATGACTAAATAAACAACCAAATGACTAAAATAGTTTAGTCATAAGTTTGGTCACGAGATAAATGACCGTCAATAAACTACCACTGATCATGTGACCAAATTTGGTCATTTATCTACAATTTTTGGTAGTTTATTTGGTCATATATTTCTGTTTTTGTACTAGTGAACTTTCAAAGAGAAGACGATGACAAATATTATTGTCCATGCAAGAGTTGTAATGACTTAAAGACAAGAAGAATCAAATTCAAAATAGAAAAGAGACATTGTAGGGAGAATGGTCACATTGAAGGGGGGTTTGATTATCATCCATTGGTAAGTTGTTTGTTATATTTTTTTCACAATTAATATACATATGAACCATGGAAGGAGGTTTGATTATCACATTGAAGGGGGGTTTGATTATCATCATTTTTATATAGGTCGAATCTCCCTAGTGTACTACATGATATGGAGCACCACATCTCATAGGAACATGGGGGTGTGAATATAAAGGAACATGGAGGTGTGAATATTGAAGGTGAAGATCATGATCTCATGGAAGATGACGATCTTGCACTAGAAAACACATTTGAAGATGATGGTATGAATGCATTGATCATTGACACATTTGGTATTGGTGCTTTTGGTGTTGCTGATGATGATGATTATGATGATGATGATTATGATGAGGATGACATTGATGTCATCCATGATATACCTCTACTTGAGAAGGTGAACATGGCCCTTTACGAAGGCTCCCAATCTATTCTTCTCTCTATTGTATTATTGTTGGTGAATTTGAAGGTTATTAATAGTTTATCCAACATAGCAATGTCACGTATGCTAAGGTTTGTCATATACGTCATTATAGTCTATAAAAGGTGAAACATGTACCATTAAGATTGTTTATAGTAATGACTTATATTTTTTGGTGTAGATTGATAGGTGATTTTTTGTTACCACCATCAAATGTTCTCCCTCGCTCGTACCAAGAATTATGTGCCACTATGAAACATATTGGAATGGAGTATCAAGAAATAGATGCTTGTCTTGTAGATCATATTATTTATCCTAAAGAACACAAAAATGCAACAGAATTCTCTGAATGCCATACGAGAAGATATTGAGATGATGAAATGACATAAAGTTGCCTCACAAGGTTCTTCGTTACATCCCCATTATTCCACATCTGAAATGATTATTCAGGTGCAATAGCTTGGCACAATTTATGGATTACCATGCACGTGGAAGGAGTCGAGATTCCATTATTCAAATTCCTATGGATGGTTCATCATTTATGGACATACAGGAAAGGTGGCCACACTTTAAAGAAGAACCTAAAAATCTCAGGCTTTCTGTGGCAGCAGACAGTGTCAATCCATATGGAGAGATGAGATCTGTTTACTCAGTGTGGCATGTTTTTGTTATCAACAATAACCTTCCTCCATGGATGTCAATAGACAGGGAGCATGTTATGTTGACAATGATTATTCTAGGTATTTTATTATTTTATAGTTATCTACATGTAATTATAAGTCTTGGATTGAAATGGCCATAATAATTATCTAATGTTGTTGTTAATTCAACTAGGTAAGTATCAAGTGAAAGATATGAATGTATATATTGCACCTCTTATCGACAAGTTGTTGGTGTTATGGGATGGTTTCACTATGTATGAAATATCTATACCAATTGGACAAAGAAAATTTCAATTCCATGCAATGTTTGTGTGGACAATTCATGATGCTCTAGGGTTAACACATTTCTGTGGTATGTTACGGTGAATTCTAGTTGTACACAATAATTCTAATTCTAAAAATTAACATATTTAATCCAATTGTATCATTATCTTGTAGGTCTTCAAACAAAAGGAAAATTTTCATGTCCAATGTGTGGTCCAAAGATGAAATCTCATCATTCCAAAAGTTTAAGAAAGCAAGTGTTTGATGAGTATAGGCACTTCCTCCCTAGAAATCTGTTAGAATAACTGAGAGGGGGGGGTGAATCAGTGGCCTCAAAAATATTCTAATAAATCAACCCAAAAACTTAGTACCACAATATTAAACCTCTAGTTATCTTTAGTCCTACAAAATGAATGCCTTGAAATAATCTCAACAAATAACTACTGCTTGGAGTTCATTGTTAAACCTTATTCCTAATGTTTACCGAATAGCATTCTATCATTTACCAAAATATAGTAAATAACTTAGAGTTTACCGATCAATCCTATTTTAGTAATGTATAAATCAAAACATGAAACAAATGACTCATAAACACATTTGACACATGGAATTTTAACGTGGAAACCCTATTAAGGGAATAACCACTTGGGACCGGTAACCCAAAAATTTCACTCTTCTGAAGTGAGCTCAATGAAGAGACAACCCTATTAAAGGTTATAAACACACTATTAGGTGTGACCTTGTTAGAGGATTTAAATAGAATAGTTTGTCACTTGATATTTGGCATCTCTATGCTATCTTTATGACCAAATTTAGTGTAGTTTGTCACTTAATATCTGGCATCTCTATGCTATCTTTATGACCAAACCTTTTGATACTCCTTAGGATGTATCTCAATATATAAAGGATTGTTAAGTCCTGCCCGGTTAAGAGACTTTATGATCCAATGGTTAAATTGAAATAGTAAATGATCTATTCACATATACAACTAAAACATGTAGATTTTCAGATCTATCATAAGCTCATAATACCTTTCTGATCAATGTTTATTTTTAATACCTGTGCTCCACTTCTTTCTACTTAGTGATGTTGTATTTCTCTGTTGCTTAGTGTCCATAGAATCAGCTATGTTCTTCAGATTGTTTGATCAGATCTGATTGAAGACTTCTTTCTTCATCAGATTCTCTTCAGCATCCTTTTCTCTATTCACTCCCCTAATTCATAATAAATTATCTTGTCTCTTTATAGAAATGATTTCACCATTTCTAAGTCCTTGAATTTCTTAATCTTGGCGTGATCCACAATTCTAGCCTTTCTTGCTTTAAAGCTTTAATTCAGTTTTATCTCGTATATATCTTCTTGAAAACTGGAATAAAACTGCTTTAAAACTCTAGCTTATCTCTGGCTTTAAAATTTCAATGAAAACAATGTTTAACAACCAATTAACTCCTTCTTTAGCTGTTTCCATCTAAGTCTTTTTTCATTTTTGAACTTCAGTTCTTTTCGGTGTTTAACTCCTTGTTGGCTCGGTCATGACTTCAGTTGTCCTCAGGCATCTTTGTCTGTCCATTAGGGTTTTCTGTCTGTCAGAGTTGTTTGTTCATCAGGGTTGTTTGTCTGTCAGGTAATACTGTGGTTCTACCCATCGGTAATGCTTGTGGTTTTTCTCATCGGTAATGCTTGTGGTTATGCTCATCGGTAATGCTTGCTCAGGTATCACTGTGACTTTTCTCTTGGGGATCTCTATCTGTTGGTGTGTGTTTGTCACTTTGTGAATACTAAACTGTTATGCATTACTACTAGCATAAATTTTATCTCTCTAGTTCTTTGAATTCTTTGACATTATATATAAAGCCAATCAAATTATATCAAGTTGACATCAATGACAATATAATACATTAACTGATTTACTGTTTTGCATTAAATTTTTGCATTTTGGTGATCATCAACTTAACATCTTCAAACATTCAATCAGTTATGGTTCTTCAATCTCTCCCTTTGGCATTGATGGCAACACACTACATACTACTAATACATTATGAAATATATTAGTTGTAGTTCATCAAACTACCAAACTTTTTGTTCTATAACCAATACAAATATCTAGCTCTCAGTAATTTCATATAGATTAGATTTGTTTCTTGTAGAGTACTTACTTCAATCTTCAATCCCTTCACTGGATAGATGTATCAGATTATGATTCTATCTCTCCCTTTGTTGTAACTTTTGTTTCTAATCTGTGCTCTCCCTTTGACTGTTCTTTTCCTTGATCATCTATTTTTCCTTTGACAATAATCTTTCCCTTAAGTCATCTCTCCCTTGGGATAATCATGCTGGATATTTCATATGTAATCTCTCTACCTTACAGGTTACATCTCTCCCATCTGGCTATTCTCTCCCTTAATCTCTCTCAAGTCATCTCAAGCCATCTCTCTCTTTGACAAAAATGCTAAAGTAATTTTTGTTTTCTCTTTATTTAATATATTCCCTAAATTTCCTTTCCATCATCAACATAGCTCTGTATTAGCCAAAAATATCTCTAGTGTTCAGTGCAGATAAGTACCTTATTGTGTACAGATGTATCTTTGTAGTCCATTTATTTGCATGCATCAACACGAATGATATTCTGATTATGTATAGGTTGATGAAACCTCCTAGTTAGCTTAGTGACCAATAGACAAGGGTCAGACCCCTAGTCTTTGTCTCAGGTACTCAAATGTATCTTTAGGCAATGGCTTGGTGAATATGTTAGCTAATTGTTCCTTGGATTGAACATATTATAGTATCACCTCTTTCTGTTGTACTTGCTCTCTTAAGTAATGATACTTGATAGCAATATGCTTAGTCTTAGCATGCATGACTAGATTCTTTGATATGTTTATTGCACTGGTATTATCACAGTAAATAATCACTGGTTCAAGAATTTTGATATTCATACCTTCCAGTAATTGTTTGATTCATGCAATATTTGAGCAGTTTGCAGTAGCAGCCACATATTTTTCTTCTGTAGTAGACTGTGAGATGCATCCTTGCTTCTTGTTGATCCATGTGACAAGTCTGTCACCCATGAAGAATGCTCCTCCAATTGTTCTCTTCCTGTCATCTAAGTTTCTAGCCCAATCAACATTTGTATAGACTTGAAGCTCAAATTTTCCATTTTTGTTATACCAGAGACCATAGTCCTAAGTATTCTTTAGATATCTCATAATTCTCTTGACAATAGTCATATGTGATTCTATGGGATTAGCAGAGAATCTTGCAACTAGTCCAACTGCATGTGCAATATCTGGTCTAGTATGAACAACATACATTATTTTTCCAATCATTAATCTATATAGGGTCCGATTTACCTCATTTGACTTATCTTCTTTTGTCATCTTACATCTGGTTTCCATAGGTGTTCCAACTAGCTTGGAATCTTCCATCTTGAATATATTGAGCACTTCCTTGATGTATTTGGATTGTGTGATATATGTGTTTGCATCTTGTTGAAGAATATGTAGAACAAGAAATAATTTGATCTCCCCAAACATTAACATTTCAAACTCTTTGCTAATTTCATTAGCAAATGATTTACATAACATATCATTACCCCCAAATATGATACCATGCTCTAGGTGCTTGTTTCAATCCATAAAAGGCTTTTTTTACTCTACATACCATGTTTCTCTTATCATGATCAACAAACCCTTTTGGTTGTTCAATGTATACCTCTTCCTCTAATATTCCTTTTAGGAGTAGACTTAATATCCATTTGGTATACCTTGAATCCTTTGAATGTAGAATAATCAAGTAAAATTCTTACTCCTTCTATTCTAGCAATGGGTGCAAAGGTTTCTCCATAATCAATACCTTCTTCTTGTGCATACCCCTTGCATACTAACCTATCTTTGTTCCTTGTGACTTCTCCATTCTCATTCAACTTGTTTCTGAATATCCATTTGGTACCAATTACATTCTTGTCATTTGGTCTCGGTACTAGTGTCCATGTCTTGTTTTTCTCAATTTGTTATATCTCTCCATTCATAGCACTGACCCATTCTTCATTTTCAAGTGTAGTATTAACAAATCTAGGCTCAAAATCACAAATTAAACATCTAGTGTTCAATGACTTAATTCTTGTTCTCATTCCAGCCTTCTTGTCTCCTATGATATGGTTCTATGGATGGTTTCTTATGACATACTTGGAAAGTATCAATTCAACTCTTTGTTCATCATTCTGATCATCATCTTAACCTTCATTTTGATCTTCATCACTCGATACATCATCTTGAGTATTTTCCTAATTTTTGGTAATTACAGCCTGATGTTCGGGTGCATTGTTATGTTGTTTGGGAGTGATACACTATTTCTTGGGTAGAGTGTTAGGTTCTTCATTATAGACAAACTTGTTATAGTCTTCTAGTTCTTTTATGCTTTCCTCATCATTTTTCTCTGCATATTCATCTATCCTGACATTTCCGCTTTCAATTATCTTGTTAGAGGACTTATTAAGACATTTATAAGCCTTGATTTTGGTGCAATACCCTAGATATATTCCTTCTCACTTTTGCAGTCAATTTTTCCATTTCTATCATATTTCAAAAAATAGTATTGACTTCCAAAAAGTTTGAAGTAACTTACATTGGGTGTGTAACCATACCATAGCTCATAGGGTGTATTCTTGGTGTCTTCCTTTAATTGTACTATGTTCAATGTATAGATAGTAGTACTGACAACTTCCCTGTAGAAAGCTTCTGTGATGCTTTTCTCAATCATCAGTGTTCTTACACAATCAACAATGGATTTGTTCCTCCTTTCAACAATCCCATTTTGTTGTGGTGTTCTTGGTGCAGAAACCTGTCTTTTAATTCCATGCTCATTGTAAAATTTAGTGAATTCATCTAAAATAAATTCCCCTCCTCTATCTGATATTAAGCATTTCAATTCCTTACCACTTTTTTTTTCTACCATAGCTTTATACCATTTAAACATCTTGAATGCTTTTGATTTTTATTTTAAGAACATAACTGTTATCATTATAGAATAATCATCTACAAAGAGAATGAAATATCTATCTCCATAGTAACTCTTTGTTCTCATGGGTCCACATAGATTAGTATGGAATTATTCTAGAATTGCATTATATGTATGGGCTTTTCTCTTGAAACTAGATGTGTCATTTTACCCTTTTGACAATTTTTACACATGATATGGTCGAGCTTTGACATGCTCGGTAAGCCTCTTACTTTCCTTTTATTTATTATCTTTATCATGTTGTCAATATTCACATGACATAATCTCTTATGCCACAACCATATGTCTTAGTTTATATCTATTAAAAAAGTGGTGTTAATATCATCAAGATAGAATAGGTTAACTTTTGTTTGTTCACCAGTTCTAATCAACCTTCCTGATTTATTGAAGATCTTTGCCTTCTTATTGTAAAATGCTACTTGGTGAACTATGTTATTCATCTGTGAAACACTCAATAGATTATAATTAAGTCCTTTTACCCAGTATGCATTTTCACATTTGATAAGGTTATTCAACATTATGGTTCCTTTACCTTCAACTAGACAAGGTGAGTCATTACCCATTCTATTGATCCACCATTATAATACTAAAAAGTTTCAAACTTTTGTTTGTCACCAGTCATGTGGTGAGTGCAGCCACTATCTATAATCTAAATATCATTCTTACTAACCTTAGATATGAGTGTAGTCTCAACTTACCTTTATTCTTCATCTGAATCATCCTTCATGGCTACAAATACCATCTCAATATCTTCATCAGATTTGGTGTCAGTATCTCTAGCTTTGTTCTCAGCCAAGTAACAAGCTTTCTTCCCTTTGTCCTTATATTCTCGGGTATGTCTTCTATCAGATTGTCAGCTACTTCAGTAATCTCTATCACCACCTTTGTCAAACTTCTTTTCATATGATCTGTCACTACTTCTATCATCTTTTCTTCTGTTAGGACATCTTGCATCAAAGTGTCCAATCTCTTTACAATTAAAACATACAAGTGGTAATTTACCTTTGTATCTACCTTTTCCTCTCTGCAATCTTCTTTCCATTAGTGCTTCAATCTCATCAAGTCCTTGGTCATCACTATCACTTTCACTATCATTCCTCATAGTGTGTTTATGACTTGACCTACTTATTTTCAAAGAATATTTGAATGCAGACTCTATAGATGGTAAGACACTATTGTCAAAGTTATTCATTTCAAATGAAATCAGTCTACCAATCAAATTATCTAGAGTAACATTATTTTTTCTACTGCCCTCATTTATTTTATAAAAGATACTCTAATAGCATAGAAAGGCAATAAGGTTATTAGGATTTTACTTACCACTATCTCTTCTTCAAGTACACCTCCAAATCCTCGGATAACATTGACTACCTCTTTGATTTTGCAGCTATACTAAGTGATATTTTCTCCTTCTTTCATCCTTAGGTCATCAAACCTACCTCTTATGCTTTCTGCCTTTTCTCTTAGTACATTAGCATCTCCTCCATGTACCAACTTCAATTTATCCCACATTTTCTTTGCAGAGGTGCAGGTTTTGACATCTTCAAATTCAACATCAGAGAGTGAGGAAGCAAGATCTATCATCATGCAATTGTGCTCATGCTTTTCTCTCAATTAATCAACTATGTGAGGTCATGTAGGCAACACATATTCCGTATCTAAGTATTGAGTAGCATCATTTCTATTACCCAATAGGTGGAGTCTTATCCTTCTTTTCTATGATGCAAAGTTGTCCTTGTTCAACTTGGGCACATCTAGTTTGCTCATCTTGTGATACTTTTCTTAGGTCTTGAAACCTTCCTTCTAAGCACACAAGATCTGATACCAATTGTTAGAATAACTGAGAGGGGGGAGGGGGGGTGAATCAATGGCCTCAAAAATATTCCAATAAATCAACCCAAGAACTTAGTACCACAATATTAAGCCTCTAGTTATCTTCAGTCCTACAAGATGAATGCCTTAAAATAATCTCAACAAATGACTATTTCTCAGAGTTCACTGTTAAACCTTATTCTTAATGTATACCGAATAGCATTCTATCATTTATCTAAATACAATAAATAAATTAGAGTTTATCGATCAATCTTGTTTTAGTAATGTGTAAAGCAAAACATGAAAGCAATGAATCATAAACACTTTTGACACATGTATTTTTAAAGTGGAAACCCTGTTAAAGGAAAAACCACTTAGGACCGGTAACCCAAAATTTTCACTCTTTTGAAGTGAGCTCAATGAAGAGCCAACCCTATTAAAGGTTACAAACACACTGTTAGGTGTGACCTTGTTAGAAGATTTAAATAGAATAGTTTTTCACTTGATATCTAGCATCTCTATGCTATATTTATGACCAAACACAGTGTAGTTTGTCACTTGATACCTGGCATCTCTATGCTATCTTCATGACCAAACCTTTTGATACTCCTTAGGATGTATCTCAATATATAAAGCATTGTTAAGTCCTGCTCAGTTAAGAGACTTTTTGATCCAATGGTTAAATTGAAACAATAAATGATCTATTCATATATACAACTAAGAATTGTAGATTTCCAGATCTATTGTAAGCTCATAGTACCTTTCTAATCAATGTTTATTTTCAATACCTTTTCTCCACTTCTTTTTTCTCCATGATGCTATGTTTCTTTGTTGCTTGGTGTCTACAGAATTAGCTCTATTCTTTAGCCTGTTTAATTAGATCTAATTGAAGACTTCTTTCTTCATCAGTTTCTCTTCAGCATCCTTTTCTCTATTCACTCCCCTAATTCATAATGAATTCTCTTGTCTCTTTATAGACATGATTTCACCATTTCTAAGTCCTTAACTTTCTTGTTCTTGGCGTGATCCACAATTCTAGCCTTTCTTGCTTTAAAGCTTTACTTCAATTTTATCTCGTATATATCTTCTTGACAACTGGAATAAAATTGCTTTAAAACTCTAGCTTATTTCTGGCTTTAAACTTGTCGATGAAAAAAATATTTAACAACTAGTTAACTCCTTCTTTAGCTCTTGCTAGCTAAGTGTTTTGTTGTTTCTGAACTTTAGTTCTTTTCGGTGTTTAACTCCTTGTTGGCTCGGTCATGACTTCAGTTGTCCTCGAGTATATCTATCTATATGTTGGGGTTGCTTGTACGTTGGGTAATACTGTGGTTCTACCCATCAGTAATGCTTGTAGTTATTCTCATCGGTAATGCTTGTGGTTCTTCTCATTGGTAATTCTTTCTCGGGTTGCTTTCTTGGGTATCACTGTAACTTTTCTCTCAGGATTCTCTGTCTGTCGGTGTGTATTTGTCACTTTGTGAATACTAAACATTTATGCATTACTACTAGCATAACTTTAATCTCTTTGGCTCTTTGAATTCTTTGACATTATGTATACAGCTAATCATATTATATCAAGTTGACATCAATGGAAATACAATACATTAGCTGATTTACTATCTTGCATTAACTTTCTGCATTTCGGTGATCATCAACTTAACATCTTCAAACATTCAATTAGTTATGGTTCTTCAGAAATCATAAGTATCGAAGTGTGGAAAAACATCTTTTCAATGGGAAAGAAGAGACTACATCAAAGCCCTGAAGAATAACACCTCACCTATGGAAGTCGAAATATAATAGAATTTGAGGTAATATTGTTCAACCTAATGGTTGATGTTTGAAAATTATATATTTCAATTGTGTTTTTTTGGCTAATTATGTAGTTGATGATCTTGAAGGTCATGAAGACATCACTAACCAGCTTCGAAAGGGACTAAAATGCTATCCCATAGAATTACTAGGCTTCCCTACTTTGAAAAACTACAAATTGTGCATTTGTTTGATACTATACATATTGGAAAGAATGTAACTGAGACACTGTGGAAAATATTGGATAGAAAGCGTGACAAAGAAAAACTTAGCAAAATTTATAGTGAAGTTCATGATTCCAATCATGCAATGAAAAATATCATTGAATAAAATAGCAATGGAGACCAGATTAATGCAAGTGTTCTTCCTTGGTTATTAATAGAGCAACAAAGTAATGTCGTAAAAGAAGTTATTTGAAAAATTTGATTTCCTACAGGATTTGCTGCAAATATAAGAAATCTTGTATAAAAGAAAAGTGATTTTGGGTCAGGGATGAAAATGCATGATTGGCATACCTTCACCAAGGTAAGTCACGGTCTTTTGTATTTACAATACATTTGTGCAATTGGATTCAATTTTCATTGTATGAAATGATCAGTTGACAATTGCTGCAGTATTTGCTACCCCTATCATTCCTAGAGAACTTCAACAATAATATCAAACAAGTGATATATGATCTTGAAAAATATATGAGGTAAGCAGTGATATTTGTTCAATATATAAAACAAGTAATATATTGTAAAGTCTTGTATTTATATATTTTTGTGTCTTGAATCCCTTGTAGGTGGTTGTCATCTAAAGAAATCCATAAAGAAGATATAAAATATTGGAAGTAAAAAATTCCTCATCTAATGTGTGAAATGCAAAAGTGTTTACCTTCAAGTTTTTTTAATGCACAAGAACACTACCTCATACACCAAGTTGAGGAGATTGAATTCTGTGGACCTGTACAGACTAGGTCAATGTGGATGGTTGAGAGACACTTAAAATTTTTGAAGGGTTTGGTATGAAAAAGAGCACGTCCTAAGGGTTCCATGGTTGAGGGACATATGGTAGGCAATGATAGATTTAGGAAACTGAAAGGTAATAAATTATGAGATGTTATTATAGTTAATTAATTCTTAATCTTCAAAATAAATCTATTGTAAGTCATCTATTTACTTTTGTACAGTTGCTAAAGAGTGGGATGCAATACATTTGTTTATTGCAAAAAATCAAGATTGGATGATGGTATGGATTGAACGATGTCAATATTATGGTCATAGATTAAAATGGAAATCTGTGTCTTGATTGGTTATACAAGCTGATCGTAATGGAGATCCCAATGTTACACAAAAGTAAATAGATTTAGCATATGATCAGTGATCAGATAGGTAAACTATCTTCTCATTCAAAACTTGATATAAATTATTGTCGTTGGAATCATGGATTCCACATACCATATACATATTGTATCTATGATCACAACATCTGAATCTTTCCTCAACTCGACTGCTAATTCATTTTGTTTTTGATACTATTATTCTTGAATACATGTCAACAAACATAGTTGATCTTCCCTTTATCGATCATAAATAGTTCTTATCGATCACATCAATCATGATAATTGAATACATTGAAATCAATGACAACTAATTTTGCCTTGACTCATGAATTCTATACATATCTATGTGTGTGATTTTAACCTTCATGAGATTAGTTTATTTCAATCAATTCTATGAAAGAAAAACAACAAATTAAGCTAAGACTTGAAAAGAAATCATTAAGCATCCCATGGATCTCTAACTAAGCATGCTAATAGAGATCTCTCAACTTAAATCTCTACTAGTGATAGTTTAGAATGAGAAAATTGATAATGATATGCCTATTCAGTTCATGATTCTCTCAAATTGTCTCAAAAATTCACTCAAATACTCTCACAAATGCTTGAAAATGCTCAAATTTCTTTGATATTGCTCTCAAAATGACTATAGTGTGGATTCTTTGCATTCGAATGTCTAGGATTGTTTATGCTTACAAAATGGCTTCTATTTATAGGATTTTCCCAAGTGTAGGGGGTGGATTCAATTGATCATGGTTTAGCCTTGGTTGAGTGAAGGCTTCAAATGGTTTCAAATGGGGGGACAATTTAAATGATTGTCTCAAAGCTTGGGACAAGATGAGTGGATGAAATTGAAAAGACCAAATGTGTGGTAGAGATTGCAAATTTGGAGTGATCCATGTGCTTTTCCTTCTCAATTCTCATTGGTTCCTCAAATTCATGTTGAAAGATATTAGGATTTATTAATTCAATCAATTAATTAAATTAGCAATGTAGGGGAATAGGTTGGATTTGATTTTTGATTTAAACTATACAATTTATTGATTAAAATCAATTATATAGTTTGATTAATCCCTTTAGACTTATATTTAATTAATTAATGTCATTTGTTAATTGATCTTTTGATTTAATTTGATTTTGTCCAAATTTGATTTAATAAATATCCATTTAATTTGATTTGGTGCATTTTGATGAGATTTGGAGCAATTTGATGAGATTTGCAGATTTGGTTGATTAGAGAACACCTGACCAATTTTAGGTGTCTACAAATGCCCTACTTTGAATTGATGTACGAAGCACATTAGTCAAAGAAAATTTTATGTCTTGATCACTCATTTGATTCCTGATTGATTGATTCAAAACCTGATTGATTTGATTTAAAACCTGATTGATTGATACAAAACTTGATGTGAGATAACCCTGATACAAAAATTGATGTGATGCCCTGATGCAAAACTGATTTGAAAAGACACATAATGCCCCACTGATGATATATTGAAAATTCAATGCCCCAGATTTGATTAACATATAATGAA
The DNA here is from genome assembly GCA_018584345.1 of Thuja plicata. Lineage (NCBI taxonomy): Eukaryota > Viridiplantae > Streptophyta > Pinopsida > Cupressales > Cupressaceae > Thuja > Thuja plicata. The sequence goes on along the minus strand of MU226913.1, from coordinate 166,891 downwards.
AAATACAATATTGAATCCTGATTTGATAATATGATGATGCCCCCTCAGAAATGAAACCAAATTGATGTCCGGATGAAATTGATAAAGAAAAGATCTAATATGTTTTCATTTATGAAAAAAATGATGATGATTGTGGCAAAAAAACATGCCCTAGTATGAATAAAATGTAGACTAGGTCAAACTGGGTGAAAAACCTCTTCAAAATTAGGTCAAATAGTATAAATAGGTTGAAAAATCCATTTTTACTATTCATTTTCACTTTTTACTATTGATATTTTGCTATGATCCTCCTGAGATTTCTGATGATGGTGGTCTCTATTTGAGAGCGTTGGTTCAATCAAGGGTGCAAATATCAGAGACTTGTAGACTATGGACCTCCGGTAAGTGGTTTTGAACACCTTAGTTCATTTATTGCTTTGTATGAATGCATTTATTGCTTTTAATCACGCGTGCTACGATAGATTAGGGAAATTTTTAGGCCAAATCTTGCGTAGGATATTTTAAATGATGCTTAGCAGTACCAAATACCGTATCCACATTGTTAAATGATGCGTGTGCACATTGAAATTTTGTGTATAGGTTAGGTCAAAACATGCTTGTGATGAATCAAATACCGCATACAGAAGCCTAGGGAAAAACATGATTTTAAACGCTGCCTAGGATGATTAAAATGCCACCTGAAAAGGGAAAATGACACATATAATGCAAAGTACCATGTCTAATTAGTCAATTCATGCCTATGATAAATAAAATGACACTTAGCATGAAATGACACGTACACTCTGTGAAGTGAGGCCTGCAAGAAAAGTTGATGAAAACCTGATTTCAAAAAGAACAAACTGATTTTGATTGAACGTCTCGATTAATAGAATGATTTACAAGACAATAGGTGTGTTTAGTAATTCTCCAAAGTGTTTAGGATGTTAGAACAATCACATAAATGGATGTTTAATATGTCAATATGATTGGATAGAAAATTGATTGGTAGAATAACTGTTGTATTGATCTGTTCTCATGATCTAGAGTTAGGAACAATAGGTTGATGCACTCAAAAAAGAGAAAAGGATTGATTTGATTGTTGTTGATTGACTTAAAATGATCCACTAATATGAAGATGCTAATATGATTCACTTTATTTATGAAATAGGCACAGTTCCATAAGTTATATGTACGGAGCCTACCATCATGGTTGCTTGATTTAGCCGACGATTTGACTAGACTAGAGACATGCGTGATTTAGCAGTACGGTTTGTACTTCCTCCTTGATATACCTCAGTTCCAGCTAAATTGGGGACTACTCACAACTATGGAAAAGTGTTGACACTCTAACCATAATACTTTTCACTTACCCCTCGGCGAGATGATGATCATACCCGAGGATGTATACAGATTATTACGCATCCCTACATAAGGAGACAAAGTTTATTACGATAAGGTATATGATGGTAGTGCTTGTAGATAGGTCTTTGCAGATCTGGAAATGAAAGATGATACTATCACATGGGCGCAATTCACATTATTTCCTACTTTTCTTGTAGTTTTATGCGCAGTGATTGGTGGATTACTTCTCCCTGATAGACAAGGTCACGGATTCACAGTCAAATGGGGATGGATCCTGGAGGACTTACTTGCATATCCTTGGAGATTTGATTGGGGTTCATATGTTTTGGCATAGTTGTATCATGATTTATATGAGGTTGTTTACCGAGAGAGTGCAACTCTATCGACAGGAGCTATTTTGTTACAGTTATGGACCTAGGAGCACATCCCAGTCACTAGACCAATTGTAGCTTGAGTGTGGGGTCAAGGATGGCCATATGCATTCCTTTATGATGGCATGATTTTCTAGCATCGACTGGGCAAGGTTTACTACTGCACAAGATGATATATGATATTAATCAGGTCGTCTGGAGACCTTACCTAGGCTGTGAGGGCTGGAGAGAGGATGATGATGAGCTTCCTTATATGTTCTCCCCTCGATGGATGATTGGTTGATAACCTCTTGTGATTGAGAGATTCTACTTTGGGAGAGTGTTACGATAGTTTGGTAGGGTATGAGATATGTTTCAGGGTATGAAATTATATTCTCGGGTACATGTAGAGTGGTCCATGTGGGGAGCTTAGGTAGATTATGAGTTTTCCTATGATCAGATTGATAAATTAGGTTTTATCAATTGAGATATGTTAGAGCATGTTGTTGTGCTGGGATGTCTATGGAGTACAGGGAGTGGTTTTCCCGACATAGATTTATGAGATACACAAATCCAGCAAAGCCTATCCCTGATGTAGATGAGACATCCAATGATGATGATGGAGGATATGGTGATGGAGGAGGTCAGAGAGCACCTAGAGTAAAATGGGCTCTTAGAGTTCTGAGAGCTCCTAGAGCTTTAGGAAGAGGACAGATGAGACCTCAGATGTGGGGTGGTCATGTCAGAGCTAGGGGTGGTGGTTATGCACCTAGATAGAGAAAAGTGGTTCATTCCATACCAGATACAACATGGGGTCATCAGAGACAAAGAGATGCTAAACAAGCACATCTTGATCAGGCCAGACAGGTATCAAGATCACAGGTTCAAGGACAGCAAGTTCCAGTTATACAGCCGCATGTTAGTTGAGCTCCTACAAGTCTACATCCACCTCCACCTAGCATAGTGGAGTAGGATATACATAGCCTACAAATAGGTTTCTTGGCTATGAAAGCTCAGTGGCTCAGTTTAGTGCTATGATGCAGACATTTATGAGCAGGATATGAGCCAGGGTGCATCTACTAGTCAGGTGCCTCCTAGGACTACAGATAGATCAGACAAAGGTCTAGATGGGCTAGGGGATACAGGAACAAGAGATGGATCAGGTTCCCCTACTGGTTCTTGATTGGAGATAGTTTGATATCGATCCTCAAGATATTTATTGATGTACCATATGTATGATTGATCAGGACTTTGATGATGTACCAATTTTGTTGATGATGTATCATGATATACAGATATTTATGGATATTTATTTATGATGTTCTTTGATACCATGATGTTGTTATGATGTTGATGTGAAATTTATTTATATGCAGATCTATATGATTTCTACGATGCATTTACTTTTATATGCTATGGATGTAGTGTCTTATATATGACATAGATAGATGAATGCAAATGATTATGCAACTACTTCTATATGTTTTTTATTTATGATGAATTTAATGGTTATGTAATGCAATGGTAAAATGAATGCAATTATATTTTTTGAATTTTGATGTATGAAACTTAGATGAAATGCACGTTTGTTAAATGGATGGAAAATGATTAATGCTTAATGAATCTTTCTATTTGTTTTTTTTTAATTTTCTACTATAAAAGATAATGAATAATGATTAAGGTAATGAATGAATGCAAAAGAGAATCTCATGTCATTGATTTGAAACAAGCTAATGTTGATGAAAATTACTCAATTGTGTATTGTCATTGATGTTTACACAAGTGTAGTGATGTTTACACAAATGTCTAATCCTATTTGAGCACATACAATGTTTTCCAAGCTCTCTTGGGCATTGAAGAAGACCAAAGGGATTTTTAGTTTTAACCGAGTTCACTCGGGCATTACAGTTTTGGTCGGGCATAGAAGGATTTTAGTATTAACTGAGTTATGCTTTTAGTGACAACTGAATAATAGTAGTTTATATTTTATGGTTAATTGGTTATATGCAGCCGACAAACTTAAGTTTTATTGATTATTTGGAAGGATTTTAAGGTTGAATTGACAAGGCTTATCATATATATATTAGGTCAAGTTTGGATTGAATATGTGTGAAAGTGATATGCTTTGTGATATGAAGTGTGGAGGAAAAATCAGATGGGATTCTGATTAAGGAAAAAATATACAAAGATACAACAGAATATTTGATCAGTGAGGATCAAGTAATCAAAGCCAGAGAAGAGATCTGAATCAACAAAGCTAGTTGCTTATCAAAATAGGTCAATCCATTTTTACTCTCTAACAATTGTAGAAATGATCTAAATCTCTTAACAAAGTAGACCTAACAGTCTTTTGTAAATCCTCTCACAAGGTGACATTTATACATTAAAGTGTTTGAAGACTCTAACAAGGTCACTCCTCACAGGGTGATTAAATACTGTAACAGGGTCACACATAATAGTGTGTTATTGTAACCTTTAACAGGTTTGTCTCCTAACATGGCTCACTTTAGAAGAGTGAAAAACATGACTAGTTGCAATTGGTGGTTTTTCCCATATTGGGTTTCCATGTTAAATATTGGTGTTATCTGTGTACTTACTATTTTCTTTATGGTTTATGTTTCTACAATTAATCACTAAAGGATAATCACAGTTAATATCTTAACATTTTCTATGTTAACTGAGTGACAGTATAATATTTTTTTTAACTGAGCAACAGTAATACTTTTTTTTAAGACATATAAGGGACTTGGATTTGTTTTAGTGGTAACTGATTCACCCCTCCCCTCTTAGTTACTCAACTCATTTCCAACAATTGGTATCAGAGCATTTGGTGCTTACAGGGAAGATTTCAAGTGCTTTCAGGGAAGGTTTCAAGGCCTAAGCTAAAGATCAAAGATGCCTTACAAAAAGGAGATCCCCAAGCTTAACAAGGACAACTTTGCTACATGGGAAGATTTGATGAGGCTACATCTATCTACTATTGGAGATATTGGTTTTCAATTCTTGGACCATAGGTATGTGGAACCACCAAGACCTTTGACTATGGATCAGAGGACGGACATGAAGCATCATAACATAATGATGATTGATATAGCTTCTTCACTCAGCTACTTAGAATTTGATGATGTCAAGGACTACCCTACTGCCTTTTATGTGTGGAACAAAATGCATGATATTCATGGAGGAGATGTCAATGTAAAGATAGCTAAAGCAGAAAGTCTCAGAGGTCAGTTTGATCTAATGAAAATTAAAGAAGGAGAAGACATTACAAAGTATAGTGAGAGAATCAAGAAAATTGTTAGTGCAATCAGAGTTGTCGGTGGAACAATTGAAGACAAAACAATGGTCAAAAAGGTATTAATAACTTTACTTCCTATTTATGTAATTAGAGTTTCAGCTATTCAAGAGATGAGATGCAGTAATGACATAACTCTAGATGGATTGGTTGGAAGACTCATAGCTTTTGAATTGGACAAATTTGACAATTATTCTCCTAATCCTAGCACTCTTAAGTCTGCATTCAAAGCTAACTTAAATCTTGCAAAGATTAAAGGAAAACATATTGACAGTGATAGTGATGATGAATCTGATGAGGAAGATCTAGAAATCATTGAAGTGCTACTTGCAAAGAGAGTTACCAAAGGAAAAGGTAAATACAAAGGAAGAATACCATTGATTTTCTTTTCATGTAATGAGGTTGGTCACATTGCTGCTAAGTGTCCAAACAAAGAAGACAAAGATGAGAGAAAATTCAACAAGTACAAAGGCAAGAAAGATTTCTCAAGTTACAAAAGCTACAAGGACAAAGGTAAGAAATCTTTTTATATTGAAAAACATTCTAATAGTGATGGAGACGAAGGTTAAATGGTTTGCATTTCTACTAAGGATGAGTCAGATAATGAAGATGATGAAAATACTACACTATTCTCTCAAATTAGCAAAAATGACACTTGGATAATTGATAGTGGTTGTTCTCACCATATGACTAGTGATAAAACCAAATTTTATCATCTTTAGCACTATGATGGTGTGAGTGTCAGTTTTGGGAATGATGAACCCTTCTATGTGAAAGGTAAAGGTTGTATTGCTCTAACTGAAGGAATCAAATGTGATAATGCTTATTGGGTTGAAGGACTAAGGCATAATATACTAAGTGTGGCACATCTGAATAACATTGGTTTCAAGGTAGAATTCATGAATGGTAAGGCAAAGCTCCTAGATGGTAAGGGAAACCTAGTTGGAACATGCAAGCAAACAAAAGGTAATCTATTTTATCTTCATCTCAATGAAAGTTCATGTTTTATTGCACAAGTAGAAGAAAACTAGTTATGGAATAAGAGGTTGTGTCACGCGAATTTCGATAACCTGATCAACATAACCAAGAATAGAAGAGTAAGAGGTATTCCTATTTTGAAGAAACTTGAATTGGCAATATGCAAACAATGTCAAATTGGGAAGATGGGAAAAAATAGCTTCAAGAGCAAGAATTACAATACAGAAGAATTCTTGGAGTTAGTACTTACTGATTTGTGTGGACCAATTGGAACAACAAGTTACACAGGTGAGAAGTATTTCATTCTATTTGTTGATGACCATTCCATAATGATGACTGTTATTTTTCTCAAATAAAAATTATAAGCTTTTCATAAGTTCAAATGGTACCTAGCCTAAGTTGAGAAGGAAATAGGAAAGAAACTTAAATGCCTAAGATCTAACAGAGGAGGAGAATTCATTTCTAATGAGTTCAATAAATTTTGCAATGATAGAGGAATCAAGAGACAAGTATCTTCTCTAGGTACACCATAGAATAATGGTATAGAAAAAAGAAGGAACATATCCATTATGAATTGTACAAGAACCCTAATTATTGAAAAGAATGTTTCTACCAAATATTGGAAGGAATCCATCAACACTGCAATTCAGACCTTGAACCGAGTTCAACTAAAGAAAGGTACTGAGAAGACACCTTTTGAATTATGGTATGTCTATAAACCTAATGTTTTCTATTTCAAATTATTTGGAAGTAAATGTTACATCTTGAAGGAAGCAAGAAATGGAAAATTTTATGTAAAAAGTGATGAAGGTATATTCCTAGGCTACTCCTGTAAAAGCAAAGCATATAAATGTTTGAATCTTGCTACTCATAAAGTCATAGAAAGTGTGCATGTAAAGCTTGATGAGTTTGTAGAAAGATGTGAAGAACGGAATAGTAAAGAGCTTGAGGACTACATAAAATTTGTGTATTATGAACCTGATACTTGCCAAATATGTACATATAACAAGCCTAGAATCAAACAGGAAGGATCCTATACTTGCCAAATATGTCAGAAGGCATCATGCACTTGAGCAAATAATTGGAGATTAGAAAAAAGGTATAATGATAAGGAACAAAATGGTACATGTTTTCTTAGTGAAATTGAACCCATAACAACTAAAGATGCATTGAATGATGAAATTTGGATAGAAGCAATGATTGAAGAGATTGAGCAGATAGAAAAGAACAAAACCTAGACTCTTGTACCTAGACCAAAAGACAAGAATGTGATTGGTACTAAGTGGGTTTTTAGAAACAAGATGAATGAGAAAGGTGAAGTTTCTAGAAATAAAGCTAGATTAGTGTGTAAAGGATATGCTCAAGAAGAGGGTATTGATTATGGAGAAATTTTTTCTCCTATTGCAAGACTTGAAGGAGTTAGAACTCTTATGGCATATACTGCACATAAAGGATACAAGGTATATCAAATGGATATAAAATCTGTATTCTTGAATGGAATCCTAGAAGAAGAAGTCTATATTGAGAAACCTAAAGGTTTTGTAGATCCTAACAAAAGGAATATGGTTTGCGAATTGCACAAAGCCTTGTATGGACTGAAGCAAGCTCTGAGAGCCTAGTGTGAAAGATTGCATGGTTTCTTGATAAGTATTGGATTTTAGAGAACTAATGGCAATAGTATCTTGTACATCAAAGAAGGAACTCAGAACAAGATACTATTAGTAGAGATGTTTGTTGATGATATACTATTCACTGGATATGATGATTTATGCAAAGCATTCTCTGTAGCAATGAGTAAGGAATTTGAGATGTCTATTTTTGGTGAAATATAGTTCTTTGTTGGTTTACAAGTTTATTAGATGAAGGATGGTATATATATTACTCTGTCTAAATACATCAAAGAGATACTGAAGAAATGTGGGATGGAAGATTCCAAACTAGTTGAGACTCCTATGCCTACTGGACATATGTTATCTAAGGATGATGATTCAAATGAGGTAAATCAGACTACCTACATATCCATGATTGGTAAAGTACAATATGTTGTTCACACTAGACCTGATATTGCATTAGCAGTCGGTATTGTTGATAGGTTTTTAGATAATCCTAGAGAGAATAACTTAATGGCTATCAAAAGGATTCTAAGATATCTTAAAGGTACTGAAGATTATGGATTATGGTATAAGAAAGGAGGAAACTTTGATTTGAAGAATTTTACTAATGTTGATTGGGAAGGAAGTGTCGATGACAGAAAGAGCACAAGTGGTGGAGCATTATTTCTTGGAAATAGGTTAGTCTCCTAGACAAGAAAGAAGCAAAACTACATTTCTCAGTCTACAACAAAAGTAGAATATTTTGTTGCAACAGTGAATTGTTCAAATATCATATGGTTCAAACAACTATTGTCAGGTATGAAGGTGGAAATCAAAGAAGCAATTATTATCTACTGTAACAACACCAGTGTTATTAACATTTCAAATAACCCTTTGATGCATACTAAGACTAAACATATTGCAATAAAATATCATTTCTTGAGGGAATTGGTTCAGGACAAATAAGTAAGGTTGGAATATGTGAATACTAAAGAAAAAATTACAGATACATTCCAAAACCATTACCTAAGGATTCATTTTTGTATCTTAGAGGAAAGCTAGGGGTGATTCCCATAACTGAGGCTCACTAAAACATAGTTTAGTGATGCATCAACTGAGCCACATAATATATTTAACATGTTGATGCAGATATTTAGAGCTTATTGCATATGAATCAGTACAAATAGGTACATTACAACTTCATTAGATGTTTATTGGATGGTGTATTTGGCATTGTTTGTCAAAGAGGGAAATATTACTGATGTCATAAAGATTACAAAGAGAGAGATTGATGACAGAGGGATAACTTTATCAGAGAATAAATATTAATGTAAGAGGGAGAAATTTGTATTTTAGAGATTGAAGACAGAGGGAGTTTTTGGATGAGAATCAGAATGAAGCTAAGGAAATTAATAAAATTTGATTTATAATTCTTTGTATTATGACATGTTGTGTTGCCATCAATGCCAAAGAGGGAGATTGTTGATGACAATTATTCAATTGTGTATTGTCATTGATGTTTACTCAAGTGTAGTGATGTTTACAAAAATTTCTAATCCTATTCGAGCACAGACAGTGTTCTCAGGCATTGAAGAAGACCAAAGTGATTTTTAGTTATGCTTTTAGTGATAGCTGACTAGCATCAATTTATATTTTATGGTTAATTGGTTATATGCAGCCAACAAACTTAAGTTTTATTGATTATTTGGAAGGATATTAAGGCCGACTTGACAAGGCTTATCATATATATATATATATATATATATATATATA
>MU226913.1:131437-157522 GCA_018584345.1 Thuja plicata | reverse complement strand
ATATGTATATATATATATATGTATATATATATATATATATTAGGTCATGTTTGGATTGAATATGTGTGAAAGTGATATGTATTGTGATATGAAGTGTGGAGGCAATAATCAGATGGGATTCTAATTAAGGAAAAAAAATACAGAGCTGCATTAGAATATCTTATCAGTGAGGATTAAGTAATCAAAGCTAGAGTAGAGATCTGAATCAATAAAGATAGTTGCTTATCAAAACAGGTCAATCCATTTTTACTCTCTAACAATTGTAGCAGTGATCTAAATCTCTTAACAGAGTAGACTTTATATTCTTTGGTAAATCCTCTCACGAGGTGACATTTCTACATTGAAGTGTTTGAAGACCTCTAACAAGGCCACTCCTCACAGGGTGATTAAATCCTCTAACAGGTTCATAGGGTCACACCTAACATTGTGTTATTGTAACCTTTAACAAGGTTGGCTCCTAACAGGGCTCACTTCAGAAGAGTGAAAAACAATGACTAGTTGCAATTGGTGGTTTTCTCCATATTGGGTTTCCACGTTAAATCTTGGTGTTATCTATGTACTTACTATTTTATTTATGGTTTATGTTTCTACAATTAATCACTAAAGGATAATCACAATTAATATCTTAATATTTTCTATGTTAACCAAGTGACAGTAGAATATTTGTGTTAACCAAGAAACAATGATAATTTTGTTTAAGACATCTAAGGGACTTGGATTTGTTTTTGTGGTAACTGATTCACCCCTCCTCTTTCAGTTACTCAACTCATTTCCAACAGATAATTGATTATGAACCCCAAAATGATTAACCCCCTTGAACTTGGAAAATCCTTTTAAACATGCAATTTAATCTATCATGAAAATGCAATGCAATGCAACTAACTGTCACTAGCTTTTTGCGAAAGAAATGCAATAGAGATATATTTTCATCATTGAGCATTGTGGAACTAGGAGAAAGTACAATCATCACTGACCACATCATGATAATATGAATACCACTTTCATCACTTTTGGTAACCATTTAGAAACTAGTACAAACCTCACTAGTTGAATAATAAACTATGGGAGTATGAATACCGGTTTCATCGGATTCAATGTTGAGAGTGGATTTTGGTATTAAGATATGGAAGATCTAAATAGCCAAGGTATCTATTTTCTTAAACAAACAAAGGTTAATCCTCCCTCCTATATGAAAGTCCTCATTAGTTGTTTTATGACTGCGTCTTTAGACAAATTCACACAAGTTGGTGGATCTTCCTCAAAATAGTCACACAAGGTCAATAAAAGATCATGTCTTCATCATCGCCAATCTAGTCGAACCATCACCAATTAACTAAAAAGACATGACTTGAAAAAGCAATGAATATCATCAAAAGCTTGAAGTTTTTTGTATTGTATCAAGATTTTCAAAAGAATTCCAAACATTCTGATCATTTAGGTTTTTTCAAATTTTAATCTTGAGTATAAGGTCATGAAGCTCAAGGATCAAGTTGTAAGATCATTTACTTGGTTTGAACAATGATATCCATCAAAGGTTAAACAAAATCTCTCTTCTAAAGTTTTGAAAATTTCCTCTAACATGTGACCAAAAAGTAGCACTTATTGAATCCGTTGGTATCAAAACCAAGGCTTTTCCCCTAAGTGAAAAATGAGACCGTGTGATTCTTGGGCAAATGAAGCCTACTATGCAACAATGCAGCTCAGAGACTTTATTATGACTATGCACAAATGACGGATGCAATGAGGATATACGAATGAGATGATGAAAAGGCAATATGTACAAATGTGACTAGGAAAGACCTAAGGAATCAAAAAGCACCTGATTGCCAAGTTTTCACCTTTTGAGGTTTATTGCTCTTTTTCTACTTTTTCCTATTTTTTTTGTTACCAAGGCGCCTATTGCTAGGTTTTCACCAAGACACTTTTCTCTTTTTTTAATTTTTTCTTTTTTCTTTTTTTTGTTGATATCATCAAGGTGCCTATTTGCTAGGTTTTCACTAAGACAACCATTTTTTGATTTTTGAATGTTTTTGCTTTCTTCATGCTCAATTTTCTCCTTTTTATGCTTTTCTAATTTTCCATTATTTTTGAATTTTTTATCTTTCTCATTTTTTTTTAAAATTTTGAACTTTTCTCATGTTTTTAGATTTTGAACTTTTCTCATGCACAAAGAATGATGCTGAACTCATCAGATACACACTCATCTGATACTCTTTCTTCCTATACTCTTTCATCTAATTAGGTATGAAACCTCTTTAAATGTATTTTATTAATAGGCTCTTGCAACTCATCACCCTCACAATCAGCTAGCTTGTATGTCCCCGTTCCAAAAGAAGTAATTATAAAAGGTCCAAGCCAATTTTCCTCCCATTTTCCTCTCTTTTCTCTATCTGCTTGGTTTTTAGGATTTTATCTCAACACTAAGTCACCCACTTGAAAATTTCTAGGTTTTATATGATTGTTGTAATTCCTTGAGATTTTGTTTTGATACACTTTCAAATGTTCATAATCTTGTGTTTGATGTTCCTCTAACAATTCCAATTGTTGAAGTTGGATGAACCTATAATCATCCTCACTGATTAATCCTTGTAATGAAACTCTTAAGGATGGGATCTCAACCTCCAAAGGTAGAACAAATTTTGACCCATAAACCAAGGAAAATGGTGTAGCTCCTATTGGTGTTTGAATGCTAGTTTTGTAGGCCCACAATGTAGGGTTTATTTGGATGCGCCAATCTCTTCCTAATTTGTCAACCGATTGTTTCAATATTTTGAGGATATTGTTATTTGTAGCTTCTTCTTATCCATTACCTTGAGGATAGTAAATGGAGGAAGAATGATGTGTTATATGGAAGGTCTCACATAGTTCATCCACATAATTGTTCTTGAATTGGTTCCCATTATCCGTGATGATGGCATGCAGAATTTTATATCTACAAATGATTTGATTAAGGATAAACATAGAGATTTGTTTTCCCATTGTAATTGTCAAAGGTACGGCCTCCACCCACTTGGTAAAATATTATGTTACCGTGATGATGTATTTATAATGATTGGAAGAAGGTGGGTAAATCATACCAATAAGATCAAATCCCCATTGGTAAAATGTCCATGGTGTAATGAATGGATGTAACTCTTTTGCAGGCCCATGGATCATGTCTCCATGGTATTGATATTTTGAACACACTTTAACAAAGTGGCAAGCATCCTTTTCTAAGTTTTTCCATAAATACCCCATACGAAGGATTTTCTTGGCTAGGTTTAACCCACTTGAATGTGACCCACAGATACCCTCATGAACGTCTCTTAAAGCTAACTTTGATTCCTCATCCTCTAGACACCTAAGTAGTGTTCCATCAAGACCTTGGTGATACAATGTGTCAGATAGGATAGTGTAATGATTCGCTTGGTGTATAAAGTGTCATTTTTGCACACAGGTTTGGTCTAAAGGTAAAACTTGGTCTTTGAGATAGGTATAAATAGGTACATACCAAGGTGAGTCATGTCCATTTATAAGACAAATGATTTGAGTTTCAGGTAGGTCAAAATCCTATTTCACCAACTCTTCCACCAAGAATTTGTACCTCACATTTTGATCAGGCATTTGGAGTAAAGAAGCCAAAGTAGCCATAGCATTAGCTCCTCTATTCTTATCCCTTGGGATTTTCTCAAATGTAATCAATAAAAAATATTTATTCCACTCATCTTCCATCCTTTTATATGGCATCAATTTCTCATCCTTAGTTTGATACTCATCATTAATTTTATTGATGACCAATTGGGAATCCCCATGTACTTGCAGCTCTGTGACATTCCATTCTAAATCAATTTTAATGCCTATGACTAAAGCTTCATATTCTGCAATATTATTGGTGCATGGGAAAAAAAGTTTATAGGACTTAGGAATGGTGTATCCTTGAGATGTAATCAATATAATTCCATCCCCTAAACCATGTTGAGTGAAGGATCCATCGAAATATAATTTCCATGCTTTGGCTTCCACATTGACTATCTCTACATTTAGAAATTCAACTTGAGTAGGATGAGTAGAAACTAAAGGATTTTCAGCCAATTAATCAGCTATGACTTTTCCCTTGATAGATTTTTGGTCTACATACTCAATGTCAAATTCACTAAGTACCATCACCCATTTAGAAATTCTTCCTGTAAGGGTTGTTTTTCTAAGAAAATACTTTCATGGATCAATATTTGTAATCAACTTAAATTTGTGCATCAACATGTAATGTCATGGTTTTTGTGAGGCAAAAACTACCGCTACACAAGCCCACTCAATGAAGCTATAATTCAACTCATACTTGGTCAAGGTTCTGCTTAAGTAGTAAATGGCTCTTTCTTTTCCTTCATCATCATCTTGTGCCAATAAAACCCCTAAAGATCTCTTTATTTATGAAATGTATAATAATAAGGGTTTTACTTTTATGGGAGGCATAAACAATGGGTGGATTTACCAAGTATGGCTTCAATAGGGTAAAAGCTTGTTCAAATTTATCATCCCACTTAAAAATGGTATCCTTATGTAGCAATCTTGTAAAAGAGTGGCACTTTTACGCTAATTGAGAGATGAATCTCCTAATAGATTGAATTCTTCTTTGGAGTGACCTCATCTGACCAATGTTTTTAGGAGTTTCCATTTCCATGATTGCTTTCACTTTTTCCGGATCCACTTCTATCCCTTTTGCTAAAACTATGTAGCCCAAAAGCTTGCCGAGTTGAACACCAAATGCACATTTCTTTGGATTTAACCTTACTTTAAATTGCTCCAACCTTGTAAAAATATTTTCTAAGATAGATAGATGGTCTTTTTTTTCATGTGATTTTGCTAAGATATCATCCACATAGTCTTCTAGGAAAGCATGCATCATGTCATGGAAGATAGTTGTCATTGCCCTTTGATAGGTTGCTCTGACATTTTAGGCCGAAGGGCATAACATTCCAACAAAAAGTACCCCAAGGGCAAGTGAAAGCAGTCTTTTCTTGATCCTCGAGTGCAATTCTAATCTAATTTTAGTCACTAAATCCATCCATCAATGAAAACATAGAATGTCCTGCCGTCCAATCCACAATAGCATCAATGCTAGGTAATGGAAAATCATCCTTAGGGAAAGCAAGGTTAAGGTCTCTAAAATCCATGGATATTCAAATGGATTTTTCATGTTTAGTAACAGGCACAATATTGGGAATCTATTCTACATAAGCTATGACTCTTATGAAGCCAACTTTTAGTAACTTTTCCAATTCTTCCTTAACCAATAAAGCTACATGGGGATACATTTTTCTCAACTTTTTCTTCACAGGTTTTACGTCGGGCCTCACATTAAGGTGGTGCAACTTGGATCCAATCTTGGCATATCGGCATATGACCATGCATAGTTGATTTTATTTTCTTGAAAGAAATTGATGAAATACTTCCTTTATGTTGGAGTCAATGATGCTTCTAAATGAATAAACTTAGGTTCCAATTCGGTTCCAATGTTGAACTTTTCTGTTGGCTCAATGAGAATAGGAGATCTCGCTTCTTCATGTTCTAGTAAGGTATCCAATCTCTCTTCCTTAGGTGCCACAGTTGGGTTTTCACCTTTGGAAACATCTGTTATTTTTACTTTTTGGGGGTCTAGTACTGCCACATGGTGGTTTTCACCACTAGACCTTTTCATTTTTTACTTTTTTTTCTTGTATCTTGTGGATTAAGAGATTGGACCCTCGCCTCCATCATCATGTTCATATTTAATTTTTTGGTGGAAGATGGCTCAACCATGTTAAGGTATTGGGCCATAGCATTGTCATTGGGAAAATAGAGTAGGTCATTAGGTTTGGTTAAGTCCCAATCAATGAGTTTGGGATGAATAAGAGCTAAGGACTCATTAGGAAATTTTTTATTTTAGTGGTTCAAGGACTTGACTTCATTTGAGGGTTCATGCATTGTGTCACTCATGTCAATAACATGTGCTTTCTCGAGGTGTTCCATGGAAGTAGGATCAAAATTCTCTTCACTAGACTCCTCATGGATTTCCATGGGAAAGAATACGTGTGGATTAAATCTAATATTTGAATCACCCCCCCATGATGGTACTCAAGGTTCACCTATCCATTGGTTGTCACTAGATGGTTTTCATACATTGGATTCTTGAGGAACAATTGGTACATGTGTAGAACTCGAACCTTGATCTATATTGTCTTGATTTTTGGCATTAGGTATAGTAGCATAGGTATGAATGACATCTACCTCTTTTTCATGACAAGAATCTTTAGATAGGGAATCCCACTCATATTATCTAGAGTCAGCCTCACTCTCAGATCCTAAGGGTCCTCTTCCATTGCACACCATCTTTTTCATTATTTGAAATCCCTTTCCATATTGATCAGTTTGGATGGTGACATGTTGCGCTCTTTCAATGGGATTATTTGAAGTATCCTCCTCTTTGTAGAGCCATTGTAAAAATTTGTTATCCTCCTTTTCTAGGGCTGATTGCTCACTCTCTCTTACAAAATGAGAGTTTTATTTTTGAGGAAAATGAGAATTTGAAGGTTTCCCATGTGTCTTTGGGGAAATTGGTAAATCAAATAGGGAAACAAAATATTCCCCTACTCCTTTGGAATTAATTATGCATTTTTTTTCAAATTTATGCATCATATCACTCATCTTTTGGTAGTTCGCCTTCTTGGTTTGTTCTCTTTCATCCTTAGAGGGTCTCAAAATTTCTTCCTTTTGTGTAGAATCTTTGATTGAATTTTCATTGGAACATTAACAACATTAACAACATTCTCATGTCCAGATAAGGTATTGATAATATTGTCATAGTGATGAGCAAAATTAACATTCTTGTTACCTTTGGAATTGTTGTCATTGTTTTTTTAATTTTAAGACTCACCTTTCTCATGATTAAAGAAGGTGTTTTAAAGGAAGCATGATCCTCATTATTTTGGGGCCCTTCCACTTTAATCAGACCATTATCGATTAAATCTTGCACCACATGTCTTAGGCGCATGTAATCATTTTTTTTGTGCCCCCTATTGTGATGGTATTCACAATGGTTTGATGCATTCCACCATGGTGGCATTATGGGTGGCTCAAAAGGTTTAGCTTCTGGTAAATCAATGATCTTGTTGGAAATAAGGGTTTGCAACAAATTTTCAAGGGTTTATCCCAAATGTGTAAACTTCCTTCTAGGTGTTGGAGAAAAGAAGGGTTTAGGCTTGTTAGCCGCTTGATTATTTCCAAAGTTATTATTATTGTTGAATGGAGCCTTGGGAGCTTGATTCACATTATTAGCTTGATTTGAACTTTGTTTGAGATTGAGGGAGTAGCTCTAGGTTTTTTTCCTCCACAACCCCATCATTCACCAAACCCTTGTTATTATTCTTGATCTAAAACCGGTTATTGTTTGGAGGATCTTTGTTATTTTTGTTGTTGTAATTATTGGAGGTATTGTGATTAGTGGAATTCTTGTTTTCCTTGTAAAGATTTATCTCTCCAATTTTCAACAAAACCACTTCTATGGTAACTCCATTCTCAAGTAGGTCTTGGAATGAATGTGGGCATTACAACATCAACCGATAGTTCATCTCCATGTTCAAGCTATTAACAAAAATGCCCATCTTCTCCTTTTTGGGCACACTTCAAGGGTATCATGTGAATACCACTCTCCATAGTTGTCAGAACAAAAGGAATCCTTCTCCACCACGTTTCTTGGTGTTATATAAATTTATCATTATGACCTCATGCTTAATATTATAGGAGTAAAGGGTCACAAACTTGGAAGCCAACTCTTCAAATATGAGAATACCAGAGGGTAGTTTTAAAAACCACTCCATCATTGTTCCTCCTAAGATCCTTGGGAAAATTCTCATTAAATATGTTTTATCATGCATAAAATCCAAGCTCAATTCACAAAATTCCATTACATGATCGTGGGGATCAGACGTTCCTTCGTATTTATCATACTTAGGAAATATTTCATTTAGAGGGAATGGTACCATAATTAAATTTTTCTCAAACAGAAATGGACATAGCGCTTTGGTAGAAAAGGGTTTAGGAGCCCTTTCTTATTTCATGTTGTCCAATTGAGCTTGAAATAACTTAAATTGTTTGTTCATCATAGCCATGGGATCATCTTATTCTTTCTTCTTCAACTTGTAAACATCATAATCATGGGGTAATTAAACCCCTTCTTGGGCTAAGTCAAATAAGTACTTCCCTCTATCCTTCTCTAGGATCTTCCCCATGGCATTCATGAAGAGTCAGTTTTGTAAGGCCTGATTTACTCTTTCTTCATTGGGTTCTTCATCTTCTTATTCATGGCCATCATGTAAAAGAGAATCTTCTTGGTTTATCTCCTCATGTCTCTCTTCCCTCCCACCTAGACCATGGTTTAGGTTTTTATTAACCTCATGATTATGCAAGTCATTCATGTTTCCCAAGGGAATGGCCATGTTTGGTGGCTCTTCTTATTTTCATCCTTCAATGGGTAAAGGAGTTACAACGGGTTCTCAACTTGAGAATGAAACCCCTTGATGAAGATAAGTCCCATATGGTAACAAGGTATTTTTGGTGTAATGTGACCTAGTAAAGATCGACATTAATGTGATTGATTGCAAGTTGACAAGAACACCTTAAAATCCTTTTGCAATTTGAAATTTTAACCAGATGTAAGGATTTTAACCAGTTAGGGTTATACTCACAGAGAAATCTGAAAAGGGTATCTGAAAAGTTACAAAATTCTGTCCAAACCCTCTGTAAATGCTCTTTATTTACCTCTTTTTGTTTTTGGGTGTCACTTTACTGCAGTGTACATGTGACTTTGCACTTTGTAGGTGGTAACTGTAATTATTGTATGCGAAACTTTGCAACTTGTAGGCAGTGTTTGTAACCACCCTAATTTGGTCTGCTATGACTATAGACCCTATTTTCCCTAAGTGTGATCATACTCCCAATTATGTCAAGAGAACTCTTCGATCGATTGGCATAATTCATTTTCAAATTAGATTTAATTTCCTAAGTGATTTAATCATTATTTTACATTAATTACCTTAGCCAAAACAATTCAAATCAATTTCAAAAACATGGCTAAAGTAATTAATTACAAAGGAATTAAATAATTCCTAAATTAAGCCTCATCACTTGTAAAAGCCTATCCCCTAGCCTAAATTAATCTAATTAATTGGCTATAGTCCTAATTAATTATCAAAAGCAATCAAAAGCTTAAATAATTAATTTCCCTATTTTTGAATGAATATATTAAATATAATTCATTTCATTAATATTCCCTCCAAGCTAACCTACCTCAACCACCTTAACCCTGGGTTCAAACTCATCCCAACCTATTCCCCCATGCTAAGCCTAATCCTAATATTAATCCCATCTTAACCCCCTTCCTAATGATGTCACATTCCTAATTTTGTGATTAGGAATTCAACCCACTCCCAAAAGTCAAAGTTCTCAAGCTTGACCTTAAACCCTCACCCATGCTTCTTAATCCCTCACCATGCCTCTTAAATTCTCTCATAAATGCATCATTTAATGTGTATTCCCTTCACCATGCCTCATCAATGCTCCCCTCATTAATTCCTCTTACATCCACCATTAATGTTCTTACACCTCCATTAATGGCTTCCTCTCTCCTCTCAGTCTCAATTTCCTCTATACATAGGATGAGTTTTAAGCTCAAATGGTCCTTAATTTTGAAGTGTTGTAAGCATTGTTATGCTGTTGAGATTATCAAAGATTTATATTGCTTCTTAGTTCTATTATTAGGCATTGTTATAATCTACATTTTTAAGAGCTAGAATGCATGTTTATTGAATATCTTATTTAGTTTCATTTCAATCTTTCATTCTAGGTTGTATATGTCACTGATAAATGCATAGTCTGAGTGCTATTATGTCATTTTTCACACTCCTCCTAGATAGGAAGAAATAGGTCAATATTAGTGATTTGATATGCTTTTGCTAACCCTTGTTTTCACTAATGCAATGATCTATTGAAGTGTTGCGTCTTTCTTAACAGGTGCATAAAATCACACACATTTCAAGCACTCACCATGGGGCCAAATTTCTTATTTTGCATCATTTTGCATCCATTTTCACTAATTTATATTCACAAGTTTCAGGTACAGAATCATTTTTGGTGGTAAAAGCTTGCATCCAGAATACACCCTTGCATCACAGAATCTAGGCTCGCATCCCATAAATCTTGAGTCATTTCTGGTAAAGGCTCGCATCTGGTTTTCATTTCATCTCTTTTGGGGTATTTCATTGCATCTGGGAAACAAGGTCATATTTAGGAAATCTAGGATCGCATCTGGTTTTCAAAGTTGTATTTTGACAAAAACTAACCACTAATCTTTGCGTGTCTTCTGTGTTTGACCTTTAAACAGTCTAATTCTTGTTTGCATATTTCTGTCAAGAGCCCTTTTCTAACAAAGATGAAACAAATTTGCTAACTTATTGTTTGCAGGTGTTTTAAATAGATTAACTTGTTTCCCTTATTTACGGTTTTAAACACTTAACACATTTTCTAAAAATTTGTTAAATCAACCAGATTACTATGTTCTTTTCCTTTAAGGAAAATCAGAAAATCAAAAGTTGGTTTAATACTTGTGAAGGAATTTGGAGATAAATGGACAAGGAAAAACAACTCACCATTTAATTCATTTTTGGATGTTGTAATTGAACAAATAAAATCACTAAGCTTGTGGGACTTATTGAACAAGATTCACTATTTTAAATTTCCCTCCAATCAGAAATTGAACAAAGCAAATCACTAATCTTGTGGTAAAATTGAACAAGTCACATAGTATAATTCCCTTTGGATCTAAAATTGGAAAACACAAATAATTTAAACATTGTGGTTAATTGAACAAGAAAACTTCATTGTCTAAAATTTTGGATAGTAATTGAACAAGCAAATCACCTAACTTTGGGGAAACTGAACAAAACAAACTTTTATTTCAATTATTTATGCTTTCATTAACTTAGGACCTTTGCTTGAAGTGTTTTGGGAGAAAATGGCATGGACTAGGAGATTATGCTCTTCTTCTCTCGAAGAATCAGAAATCTCAAAATCCTACGTTCACCAATCCTTTATATGTTTATTGAACTTTAGAGGGCCTACCGGTTGAAGAAAAAATCTCCCCGGACGACCCAAGTGAGGACAGGTTTTACGCCAACCCTTCCAACTCACTATAAATAATTGCTTCCTCATAGGCTAAAAGCTTCAAAAGATGGAATCAGTTTTTCTCTTGGAATTTTGACATCATTCCTTGAACATGCTTGGGTATGTGTAGAGCGGAGCTGCTTGAATCTTGCTTGCGAGAATACACCTATTCGAGTACTCATAGGGCTATATGCCTCAATTTTTCCTTGTGAAATTATATGGGAGATGGTTTTGAATGGATTGCCCCATCATAAAAAAAAACCTTTGTAGTCAAAACTACCTGATTCATCCCCAAAAGGGTGATATTCCTTATGCAAGGCAAAAAGTAATTGCCCCAAGACACTCATCATATTGTGCCCTCACTTGTGTTTGGAGTCAGCTAATATGGCATCATGACTGGAGCCATTGTGTGCTTGGTGATGGTCATATTCTGATTAGCACTTCATTGTATACCTAAGTCTACAAGCAAGGATTTTCATCCTCTACCTAGAAAATAGTGCGTAAGAATGTGTCTATTCACCCCTAACAATGCAAGAATGCTTGATGTGTCTAAAAGTTCATTAACGAGATAAATCATTCAAACAAGCAACAAGATTCAATCCTTTGGCTACATACCATAGTTTTCACTCACTAGAGAGATGCAAAAATAACCTATTATCAAAAAAATGTGCACAATATTCAAGAAAAATCAGACACCAAATTTCCAGAATAGCAAATAATCATTTTTGATCAATCCTAGCTCACATCTGGTTGTGCAAGCTCGCATGCAGTGTGCAAGATTGCATCTGGTAAATCATGCATCACTTTTAGGGAGAAATATCACATCCTGTATACTTAAGATTGCATCTGGTTTGCAAAATATCACACACAGAGTGTTGCATCTAGGACAGTGGGCACTTGCATAGTTGCCTCTCAGAGAAAGATATTTTATTTAGATACCCTTTTGGCTCTTAAGTCTGTCCCTATTTCTTTTTCTGGTTTCACTTTTGCTATGTCAAAAACTTTTTTTAGGTTCACCTTAAATGTCCTGTTAGTCTCTCACAATCCATCTCAATATGTGTGGTCTATTCTCTTTTCAAAAAAACTTCATTCCCAGCTCACTATCAGGGCATTCTATCCCTTTGACGCTAGAATCATTTACTTCCACCAAAACATAAACAACACTTCTACCTAGACACACTCACTTGAATTATTTGAGACTCTACTTGACACTATAGGGAAACTTTGATGAAGTTGAGATACAAATATATGGTTAACAAAAGATGCAACAAGTACACTTCTAAATAATTGGAAGCACCTCCAAGATCACTACACTTTCAACAAGGAGAAACATCTCGCAGTTCCCTGTTTGATTTAGACTCCCCATAAATGGAAAGAACCACTCACGAATGTAGTAAGGCTTTTGAGGAATACAACAATGATGAAAACCAAAAATGCAAAGATAGCGATGGTGAAGAAGAAAAAAACATCGACTGTCCTTTGTTTGGTTTAGACAGTGAGGAGGACATCACTGAAGAAGAATACAATAAACTTAAACAAAGTAAAAAAATTCAAAAACATTGGAAAAGATAATTGGCGAGGACAAAGAGAAATACTTTCTCCATTTAGCATCCACTAGTGTAAAATTACCTAAAGATTATTATGTTGAACAACTAAAGGAAAAGGAGGTGTCAACACCTATCTCTATTCTTGCCAAACAACTAACCTTGACGCAAACTGAACTTGCAAATCTCAAACAAGAGAAGGTTAAACCTAAGACAAAATACTCTTTGGACTCTATTTGTCCATTTCCTTTCGACAAGAGTATTAATATGGTTTTGTTTCCTCCCAATAGGGCAAAGCCAAAATATGACAAATATACAGGAGAGACTGACCCACATCACCATGTGAGAGAATTTTGTGCTCTAAGCATAGAGTACATGCATGAACCTACATACCTAATGAGGCTATTTCCAGGAAGCCTAGGTGGAAATTCCATGGAGTGGTTCTCAAAACTCACACCTAAGGTAAAATTTTTGAGGAGTTAATTCAATGATTTATCCAACATTACTCCTATAATATACAGCATGATGTAACCATGATGGATCTGTGCACAAAATAAAGAACTGGCGAATCCTTTAAACACTTTCTACAAAGGTGGAGGAAGATCTTTGCAAGGTATTCAAGGG
This sequence comes from Thuja plicata, assembly GCA_018584345.1. NCBI lineage: Eukaryota > Viridiplantae > Streptophyta > Pinopsida > Cupressales > Cupressaceae > Thuja > Thuja plicata. The sequence goes on along the minus strand of MU226913.1, from coordinate 144,182 downwards.
CTATTCCCAAATCTAAAAAGATGGAAATATTTGTTAATAACTTGATACCTGAGTTGAACTATGCATTACAAATACAATACTCCCCTAGCTTTGACAAGATGATCAAGAATGCCATCCGTATTGAAGAATTCATGGTTAAAAAGGGAGAAATCACTCTCCAAAGTGATAAAAAAAATATACCAACTACAAAAAAAAACCTAAATGGTAGAAAAAAAACAAGAATGTTGTTAACAATGGAGTGGTAGATGTGTCTAATGCTCATCCTAAGCTAGCAGTGTTCAATTTGATGAATAGCATGCAAGCAAGTAAAGATTCCAAGGTAACAACCTCCATACCTAAAGCAAACAATGGGAACAACAAGGGTCGACCCTGGACTTCCAAACCCCAAAGAAAATTTACTCCTTTGGGAGAGCCTCTTGAGACCATTTTAAAAACACTCTTGGATAACAAAGTTCTCAGATCCTAGATTCAAAACCATGGGAACAAGAAGTCAAACCAAGATGGTGGGATGACAATTCTTATTGTGTCTTTCACAAGAACAAGGGACACAAGACTAATAACTATCTTAAACTCAAACATGTTATTTAAGACCTTATTGAAGGAGGTAAGATCAAAGTGGAGGGGCACACCACTAATGAAGACCATACGACATTTAGCAAGCCATTCCCTAATTATGAGAAAGGGGAAGAATCTAAAGGAAAAGAAAATGAAGTAAACTACACCTACTCCAATAATGATAATGTAATCAACATGCTAGACATTAAAACTGAATCAATTAATGTGGTCACTATAAAAGGTGTTCAAGACACATCTTCCCAAACAAATGTAGTAACCTAAAGTCAAGCACAAGTCATGACCAGAGGGCCTAATTCCTCATCAAAACTGGCAACAACTTCCAAAGTACCCATTGTCACTATTCCCAAACTAGTGGAAACAAGACAAACAGTTACTATTCCCGCAGCAAAGTATAACTTGGTGGATCAATTGCAATGAACCTCTGCTCAAAATTCCATTTTTGAGCTACTTAAAATCTCCTCAGTGCATAGGGAAATCCTTGAACACACCCTACATGCAGAAAATGTGCCAAAGGACATTGATGTAGACAAATTCAAGAAATGGTTAATCACATCTCAGCGCCACATTACCTCTCCTTTTCAGAGGAAGATGATAAATCATTGACACATCCACATCATCAACCCCTTAAAATTGAAGTCCTAATTCATAAATCCCATGTTAGGCATGTATTGATTTATAGAGGCACAGGGTTGAACATGTGTACCCTTAATCTAATCAGGAAGTTGGGTCTCTCAGAACAAACTATTGATTCAAGAAGCAAAATCACTATCAAATCGTATGATGAAGAAGAAAGACCCTCTAAAGGTCTTATTGTTCTACCCATCAGAATCAAACCGGTTGAAATAAATGTCATATGTCAAGTTCTAGATCTACCCTTCGCTTATAGCATACTCTTAGGCAGATCTTGGATCCATGAAATGCAAGCAATACAATCTACTTACCACTAGTGTATCAAATTCCCACATAATGGGGTGGAAGTGACAATTCCTGCATATGCCAGTTATGCTTGCAACAATGTTAAATCAAGTCGTATGGTCCCGCATAACAAGGAGGTTCCAAAATAAATTATACTTAAGACTACCAAAGACATGGTTATGAAAGGCTTTGGAAAGACCTTAAAACTTGAAGAGACTAATATGGGAGAATACAAGCTAGACATGACCCCATCATTGATAGAACTTCCAGTGTCACCAAGATCCTATGGGAAACCTTCCCCATCTTTCACACCCACTATGTTTAAAAAGCCAAAAATTCACAAAGAAACTGGTATGGTTAAAGCATCTACCTCTCAAGGGGATGACAATGAAGAACAAGCAGTCTTGGCATGGCTTTACCAGGGGGAACCAAAGGAAAAAGAGGTAAAACATGTGGAAATATCCCCAGAAAAGTATGGTAAAGTATACGATCTCCTCAAACAAATGGGATATAAAGGAAAAGGACCTTTAGGAGACAATGGAAAGGGACTTATTGAACCTATACACATGGAATTCAGGGATACCAAAGATAAAACAGGGCTGGATTTCAATAATAACTTTGAAAAACCTACATCACAAGATAGTCCAATCTCTAACAAAGGGCGTGATGATGAAGAAGAAATAGAACTAGAACAATGGTCCTATGAGAGGTTATTACATATTGGTACAACAAATCCTGAATATCAAGGAGAAAGATATGTGCCAAGCTTTGAGGTACCACAAAACACTCATATCCCTTTATTAACACAAGTTACTATTCAAGAGGTAGAAGCAACCACACAAGAAACTCCAGAGGTGCCATTGATGGAAACAACTATTGAAGACACACCCCGACAACAAGATTCACATCCTAACTGGGGGTAGTTAGTCACAGTTTCACATGTCCTTGATTTACCACACTTTGATCTACAGGTGGCTAACACAGTACATTAGGTAACTATTGATGAATTCTTGAACAGGTCTGATGACAAAATAACAGACTCCCATGATTATGAGTGGGATGATCTATCTATTTCTATAGAGGACATTGAAATAGATGTAATTCACATGTTTTTAGCTCCATCAAAACACATAGATAATTCTAACACTGCCCCTAATAGTATTGATATTCCCAAAGTAGAGGAGGTATCCCTTCCTTGGCTCATTGATGAAGAAACTGGTATTTTTCTAGACCTAGAAGAAATTTAGAGGAAACAAGCTAGGATTCTCTTTCTACGAAGAGATGAAGATGAAATTCCACTGATGGGTCACTAGAGTTTGGTCCACATATAACTAACAATGACTTTGATAATGACGATCTGACTCTTATTGATCTAAACATTGATGAGATAGACTTAACCAAACATGTCATGTCAGTTAATAGTCTTGACCTAATTGATTGGACTAAAATGGATCCTACTTCTATCGTAGACTTCTCTAATGACTACACTTTGGCTTGCTACCTAAATTCTTGTGAACCTTACCCTTCTTCCACCAATGCAAGGAGCGTGAGCATGTTACAAGAGGATATCAAGTTTCTCAGTCACAAATTGAAAAAAAAAAAGAAGAAAAGAATTGACGGTGAAAACCACGTTGTGGCAGTGTTAGATTATTAAAAAGTAAAAACAAAAGATGTATTTGATGGTGAAAACCTCTTAGAGGTGCCAAAAGATGAGATTCTTGATATCCTCACTAAGCACTTTCAAGAAATATCTTCAGTTCTGATAGAACTGACACAACCGGTTAACTTGGGCACAGCTGAAGTTCCTCAAATTGTTCACCTAGCACAATCTCTATTAGATGAGGAGAAGGTACAATTCACTAAGTTCCTAAAAGAGAAAAAGATAAACTTTGCATGGTCTTGCACTGATATTCCTAGACTAGATCCTAAATTGATAATGCACCATTTATCTATAGCTCCTGGGATCAAACCCATGAAAAAGAAACTAAGAAAGATGCATCCTCATGTTGCATTAATGGTAAAAGCAGAGCTAGAAAAATTATTCAAATTTGGATTCATCAAAGTCATCGCTTACGCAGGATGGATTTCTAATGTGGTCCCAGTATCTAAATCAGATAAATCTATCAGGATCTGTACAAACTTTAGAGACTTAAATAAGGCATTTCCTAAAGATAATTTTCCACTGCCTAATATGGATATGATCATAGATCTCACAGTAGGCTACCAAATGTACTCATTAATGGATGGTTTCTTAGGCTATAACCAGATTAAAATTGCTCCCAAAGATCAAGAGACCACATTTACATGCGCATGGGGAACCTTTTGCTAGAACGTTATGCCATTTGGGTTAAATAATGTAGGTGCTACATACCAAAGAGCTATGACCACTATATTCCATGATATGATGCATAAAAACATGGAGGATTACATGGATGACACCTTAGCTAAATCAAAATAAAGGATTACTCATATCAATGACTTGAGGAAGATATTGGATCGTATGGAGCAATTTCAACTTTGACTCAATCGAAAGAAATGTGCCTTTGGGGTCCAATCAGGAAAGGTTTTAGGATTTATTGTTTCAGCAAAAGGAATAGAGGCAGAACCTGGAAAATTTAAAGCTATACTAGAAATGACTCCTCCAGGAAACATTAGTCAAATGAGAACATTACAAGGGAGACTCCAGTCAATCAGGAGGTTCATGTCAAAACTTGCAGACAGAGCACAACCCTTTAAGAAATTACTTCATAAAGGTGTTACCTTCAAGTGGGATGAACATTGTGAAGCCAACTTCAACGAATTAAAAGAGTACCTAGCTACTCCTCCTATTCTTATGGCACCCATTCATGGAAAGCCATTAATCCTATATATTTCAACTACAGCTACATCACTGGGGGTATTTCTAGCACAAGAGGATGAAACTAAAAAGGAAAGAGAAATCTACTACATTAGTAGAACACTAGTATCCTATGAACTCAATTACAACATTATTGAAAAAGCTTTCTTAACAGTTGTCTTTGCATCACAAAAATTAAGACATTATATGTTATCACATACAGTAAGGCTCATTGCAAAGATAGATCCTTTGAAGTACCTCCTAAGCAAGACAATATTAATAGGATGACTGGAAAAATGGGTCCTCATTCTAAGAAAATTTGAAATTGAGTATGTGGATAGGAGGTCTATTAAAGGACAAGTCCTTGCAGATCAATTAGCTGATTCACCACTCCAAGATGGTGAACCTTTGAGAATTGAGTTCCTTGATGAGACAATTATGCATCTAACTGAGTCTCCATGGAAAATGTACTTTGATGGTTCTTTCACGCAACAAGGCTCTGGAGCGGGGGTTCTATTCATAAATCCTCAAGGCTAAAAAATACCCAAGTCCTACAAATTGATGTTTCCATGCACAAATAACATTTATGAATATGAAGCAATTGTTAATGGTCTTAAACTTACTATGGAATGGAAGATTATAGAGTTACATGTGTATGGCGACTCCCATCTCATTATCAATCAAGTAAATGGAGATTATCATACCAAAGATTAGAATTTGATTCCCTACAAGCAACTGGTTGATGACCTAAAGAAATACTTTGTCTTCATCACATTCCAGCAAGTCCCTATGATAGAGAATAAGGCTGCAGATGTCATGGATACACTAGCATCCATGTTACAATTAGAGGAACATCAATTCCAATATGACGTCTCGGTGGAAGAATTATCCTACCCAGCCTTTGATAAACCTGAATACCAAGTAATTTGTGCTTTGAATGCCCAAGACCAATTTCGGTATGCTAAGATCATTTCTTACCTAACTGACCAAACTATTCCCAATGATCTATCCATAAATGAAAAAAGAGCCTTGATTAGGACAACATCACATTATGTCCTCATTACTAATAACTTATATAGATTAGGTCTCAATGGTACACTTCTCAGATGTTTAGAACACGAAGTGTCAAATCATGCATTAAAAAAAGTCCATGAAGGTGTATGTTGATCACACTCAAATGGCTTTTCATTAGCTAAGAAACTGCTCAGAGTAGGCTATTACTGGCCTACAATGGAAAAAGATATTATTCAATTTTCCAAAACATGTCATAAATGCCAAATACATGGAAATCTTATCCATGCTCATGCCAGAGAACTCATACCATTCATAACACATTGGCCATTTCAGCAATGGGCCTTTGACTTGGTTGGACAAATATATCCTAATTCTTTAAATGGACACAAGTACATCATTACAGCCATTGAATATTTCATGAAGTGGGTTGAGGTCATGCCACTAATCAAAGCCACTAGAAAAAAAGTGGCTATGTTAATCTTGAATTACATTATTTGTAGATATGGGATACCCTCTTCAGTTGTAATAGACAATGGGGGCCAATTTAAAAACTAAGACATTGAAGAACTTTGCACACAATTTCACATCACTCAACATTGTTCCTCAATCTATTGTCCTCAAGGTAATGGACAGGCTGAGGCATCTAATAAGAATATTCTCAAGATCCTATATAGAACTGTGAGTAAGTCTGGCAAGGACTGGCATTTACAATTAAATCTGGCACTTTGGGCCTACAGAACAAGTATCAGAACACCAATGGGAGCCACGCCATTTTCCCTATTCTATGGCACTAAAATAGTACTACCTATTGAGGTTGAAATCTCATCTTTGCAGGTATCTTTAAGAGGTCTTGTTACTGATGAACAATACCGCATTGATAGGATAAATTCTTTAGACTTGCTTGATGAGCGCAGGCAACAAGAGTTCGATCATATAAAAGTGTACCAAAAATGCATGTCAAAAGGGTACAATAAAAAGGTCAAACCATGACACTTTCAAGTGGGCAAGCTTGTTTAGAAAGAGAATCCTAAGAACCAGACTAACAGAGAACAAAAAGGAAATTTTGAACCTAACTGGTTGGGACCCTATGTCATTACTACAACTTTTGGGACTAGATCTTATCAACTAGCTACATTTGAGGGAGATGTTCTTCCTGATCCCATTAATACTCTACATTTAAAGTGGTTCTATGCTTGATGACTGACTAGTAGAGCCTATGCAGTGAAAATCTTAGAAAATACCAAAAAAAAAATCAGAAAATTGATCCTGAAGAAATTCAAAAATAGTGGAAAACTTCCTGAAGAAAGGTATCCTTGGTGAAAACCTGGCAAATAGGCGCCTTGATACTACAAAAACATTCAAAAAAGAAAAAATAGAAAAAAAATAGAAAAAGAGAGAAGTGTCGTGATGAAAACATGGCAAATAGGCATCTTGGTAGAAAAAAGGAGAAGCTTTTTCGAGTGGTGAAAACTTGGCAAATAGGCACCATTCGAACTCCACGCTCTATCTATCAATGCACTGATGATGCTAAAACTTCAAACTTGAACCTGTGCTATTTGATGACTCTAATTCCTTACACGTGTCCTGTCCTTGCTTGGGATTTATTTGCGTCTACATCTTAGGAATAATTTATACTACACTGGGGTCATATTTTCTAGCTTGATCAGTTCACGTCTACTAGGTTGTCCTGAGCGTCTTGTCTAGGGTGGTTCACCTCTCCAAAACAGTAACAGACATCATGCCAGTATTTCTCAAAAAATTGATATCCAAGAACATAAAAATAACTAGTGTTTTTCAACACTTTACACACTATTTCTAAGACATTACATGGATTACAATTACTGACATGATTACTTTCACATGCACTCAGACAGGAAACCACATTTCTAACATTCCAAATTCCAATTGATGAATCTCTGCTGCGCTTGAAAAATGAATCAATAGTATTTTTTTTAATACTACTTAAGCACATAGTTTGATCTTGGTTTGATTATAACTCTTTTATGTTCCAACGATGTTCTACGTAGGGGCATATAAGCAATTATAAGTTTTCCTTGATTGATTCTTAATTGGTGATTGTTATGTCTTCCAAGTTACTCCATGACATCTATTCAAAGACAAAGAGTCGCAAGGATAGGGTCATAACATTTTCTTGGTTTTCTGCATGTGGTGATTGTTCCAAATGATCCTATAAATTTCACCTAACTTGGATGTTAATGGTAAGAGTTTCCAACATGAGTGGATAGTTGCATATATCTCGATCTTGGTTATGTGTAAACTACGGTCAGGTTGGAACAATTTCCTTGTCTATTTTATAAAAACTTAGATTCTCACTATGGTGTATGCTACATGATGTACCCAAGGATATGAATTTTCAAGGTCATTATGAGTCACATATCTTACATTATACTTACATATAATCTGATATAATAAAAGGAAGGTGACTAACTTGTCATCCGGGCTTCTATGCCTTGATGCATAAGTCTATTTCTGACATTGCGTCCAATAAACATAGTATTCATACTTTCATAATATCAGTGGGTATTAGTGATTGTTGTACTATCAAGTGATATCTGTTACAACAAAGCACCCAATGATGATAAAAATGCTACAATATCTGCAAATTAGTGACAGTCCTAAGAGTATGCATATAGATGCATTTTAGAGATTACATGATTCATTTTTAAACAACAGAAAGAAAAAAAAAGTATAAGGGATTTGACCTCAAAATGATTTCTAATTTCATTCAGCCAAGTTAATTACATTATCAAATATTACTGATATTAATGTCGTTGCATATCCATGGCATACATTTTGCATTCATAAAAGAGCAAGAGAAAAAACAAAAACAAAGCATTCAAATCATTGCATTTAATTTTACATCCTAAAGTGCATCCATACATTTACTTTCATAAGAAAATTTCAAAAACATTCATTTACATATTCATTTAGTATCATTTGAAACACCTTCATATCAGTAATCAAAATGAGCATAAATGATGACATCATCTAAATCTAACTCATCATGAGAGAAAGGATATAAATCACATGTGCATCCAACATTTAAAAATGTCTAAAAAAGAAAAGAGAACCCATGAACATGTCAAAATCAGGCACAACTACATCAAATATATATCAAACAAATAAAAAATATGGAACTATCTACAAAATGAGTATCAGAGTATCAGTAAAAATCAGATATACATGTATGAATATCATAGTACAAGATAATGATCCCAAGAGGATCCCAATATACAAAATGATCCCAAAAAAATGTGGAAAAGTACAGTATCAACTCTGACTTCCCTCCTCTCCCTGATTTGGAGGAGGAGGAGGTGGTACAGATGGCGCTGCTGTTGATGGCATGGCCCCCTCTAATTGCTAGGCCAAATGTGAAAAGGATGTAGCTCTCTGGCCCTCTGGTATGACTACATGATATAGAGCATAATAATATGTCACTCTCTGGCCCTGATGAACTATAGTATGAGCCTATGTATCTATCTCTCCCCTAAGCCGCTTGAGATGTGCATCTCTATCCACAAGCAAGGCATCTATTGTAGTGATCCTGGCCTCTAAAGTGGTGATCCTAGCCCCGAGCTACTCCCGCTCCTGCTCACATTGTGATAAAGGATCTCCATCCCTGCCAGAACCCCTGTTTGTATCTTGCCCTGAGGGCCTATCCTGTGGCCTCTACTACTGTTGTTTCTGCCTTTGTCTCTATTGCTCTCCTATAAGAAATGGCCCTGGATCCATCCGAGGAGTGACAAATATAAATCGGGTATGCCGACCCTCTCCACTCCCACTCCCTACCTCCAGCCCCTCTATCTCTTTGAGCTGCTCCTCAACCTCTGGCTGGTCGATCCTCCATAGGATCATAATCTAATGGGTCCTCAATCTAAGGAACCACCTCTGTTAGATTTGTAAATTGAGGCATCGGGTACTATCTCATCTCCATGAGATATCCTATTGAACACCCTACATCGGCTACATCAGGCCAAAGATCCCATGACACGACTACCATCTTTGTAATGGCCCTCTAAGTGGTCTCATAACCCAACTATCATCCCCACAGTGGCATCTCATCATGTATCCATGCATATACCAAAAGGTCTTGACATCAGCCCTGTAATCGGCCATCTTGCCTCAACACCCATGTAACTAAGAATCTCTTGATAATATACTTGGTCTCGCCAATGAGGTACCTGCTCTGGAAAAAGTATGGCATCTACCGCCTATCTGATATCCAATCCTCACAATCTAGGTACAACTTCCATACCACTCTAGTAATGTCATCTAATAAGCGGTGCCAGTACTGCACCTTGCTCAAATGGGGCTTCTATATCCAACCGGCGTACATATACACATAAGGCTACTCTATTGCCCGTTGCCTGTTGACTATCAGTCGTGTAACTAGAATGTGCTCCCAGGCCCAGATCTGAAGAACTAAGATACCCACTATCATGATCTGGGTATGATGGTACACTATCTCATGGAGCTCTTTGTACATATAAGTCAATATGCAACTTCCCCATGCAAATCTCCATCTAGCAACGACCATCTGCTCAAGCATACCGACCCAGCCAACCATGAATCTGTGCTATCCTCGATCAGGGATAAGGACACCTCCGATCAACCTAGATAATTATATAGGTAGACTCTCTTAGTGATCACACATGTAATCCCATGTGAGATATTTATGAGAAATAATATCATCCTGAAAGAATCGTCAAGCAGTAGCAATGGATGTCACAAAAGTAGCATCAAACTGGACCTCTCGGCCCATCACAGGAACTCTCATAATCCAACACACATCCTCTAGTGTAACAGTCATCTCTCTAGTAGGGAGATGGAAGGTGTTATTCTTTGGATGCCATCTCTCAGCTAAAGCAGTCAACAAACCTTGATTTACCCTGATGTCGGGTAAATCCCTCAATGCCGCTAAACCGACACGATGAACTAACTCTAGCTCGTCTGTAGTCAACAACCGTGATAGAGCTAGCACTCAGCTAGGATATGGGCTCTGGAATGAAAATACCTCAAATGGAACCTGTTCAATAGATATTCATTTAAGAAAAGCTCAAAATAACACTTTATCTAAGGCAACTAAGTAGAAACACTATCAACTAAGTCTTTTGGGCATCTGATAGACAAATATCAACAAACTGGGTAGCTAACAATTTACAAAACCATAAATGACCCTATTTTTATAGGGTACAATCCTATTTACTAGATGTGATCCTTGATTTCTAGGATGTGCTGGGGCATCTGAGATGCGACCTTGTTTTCACAGGAAGCGACACGGGATGCCACGTGCAACCCTATTCCAACAGGGTGCGAAAATATTGCAAAAGAAACCAAAAATTAAAGCATGCGACATAACAAGGTGAGATCCTAGATTTGCAGGGTGTGACCCAGGAATTTGGTCAAAAACTAGAAGTGACACAGGATTGACAGGAAGTAATACAAAATATGGGATGCGACGCAGGACTAAATTGGCTATAACTTGCATAAAAATACATAAAACTAAAAACTGGAAATTTCAAAATGTAGGTTTTTAGGTAATTACCAGAGGTGGGTAGTCAGCTAGATGCTGATGTTGATGACCAAGCTCAAAATGATGCCTGTGCACAGGGACCACCATCTTCTTTACAGAGCTCTCTGAATTGCCAAGGATAAAAGTGAAAATGAATAGTTAAAAAGTGATTTTTGAGATATATATTGGACTTTTTGAGCTATTTAGGAGCTCTAAAACTCCTCCCAAGCAACTAAAACTCATTTTGTTCTCTTTTTGATCAATCGGGAACAAAATTGAATGCACCAACATTATTCTACATAATGCAGTAAAAATTTTACGACAGTTCCTGAAAAATGTAGAACTACTCTATATGATCCAAAAGTCAGTTTTCCACGTTCTATATCATCAAAATTGCACATTTCATCACCAATCTTGGTCAAACATCATTTACTCAGACTCAAAACTCACATTTTTCATGTAATTAACTTGGTCCCCGTGTGTTTACTCTTAACACACTTTCATTCCTTCACTTCTTCTAAACCATTGTTTCTCGACCTAACCGATCACTGCAAGTGATACATCATTTAAACAAGAGGGATTTTATTCGTTCCTTCAATTTCATTCCTGAGGGGGCATGATCACACTATCATTAATCAAATTCTTGCTCGAAACAACATTAAAAATGACTTCGTTATAAAAAAACAAAAAGGCACGACGGTTCCTTGACTAAGTCGGAACTATTGGATTGAAGGCTTCGGTTCTCACAAGATGGATATCTTTTGTCTATCTTTTTTCTTAGATTCTTATTAAATTCTCGGACAAAAACCAAGTTCAGAATAGGTATCTTTTAAAATCTTTGCTTATTGACCTTTGTACAACAATCAAGTTCAAAGTCAATTCTATCAGTTTAGTTCAATCTAGTGCGAGACTGATCTCATTAGGCATTTCATTCGATCATGAGCGAAATTCTCAAACTTTCTGAGTTCGACATCAAAAACTTTCTTTGAATCAATGTGTTGTTCGCATATCAATTCAAAGAGGGGCAAATGTAACCACCCTAATTTGGTCTTCTCTGACTATAGACCCTATTTTCCCTAAGTGTGATCATACCCCCAATTATTTCAAGACAACTCTTCAATTGGTTGGCATAATTCATTTTCAAATTAGATTTAATTTCCTAAGTGATTTAATCACTATTTTACATTAATTACCCTAGCCAAAATAATTCAAATCAATTTCAAAAACATGGCTAAAGTAATTAATTACAAAGGAATTAAATAAATCCTAAATTATACCTCATCACTTGCAAAAGCCTATCCCCTAGCCTAAATTAATCTAATTAATTGGCTATATTCCTAATTAATTATCAAAAGCAATCAAAAGCAATCAAAAGCTTAAATAATTAATTTCCCTATTTTTGAATGAATATATTAAATATAATTCATTTCATTAATATTCCCTCTAGTCTAACCTACCTCAACCACCTTAACCCTGGGTTCAAACTCATCCCAACCTATTCCCCCCATGCTAAGCCTAATCCTAATCTTAATCCCATCTTAACCCCCTTCCTAATGATGTCATGTTCCTAATTTTGTGATTAGGAATTCAACCCACTCCCAAAAGTCAAAGTTCTCAAGCTTGACTTTAAAACCTCACCCATGTTTCTTAAACCCTCACCATGCCTCTTAAATTCTCTCATAAATGCATCATTTAATGCATATTCCCTTCACCGTGCCTCATTAATGCTCCCCTTATTAATGCTTCTTACATCCACCATTAATGTTCTTACACCTCCATTAATGGCTTCCTCTCTCCTCTCACTCTCAATTTCCTCTATAAATAGGATGAGTTTTAAGCTCAAATGACCCTTAATTTTGAAGTGTTGTAAG
>MU226913.1:109614-119976 GCA_018584345.1 Thuja plicata | reverse complement strand
ATTAGCTGATAACTAATTCACCCCCCCCCCCAATCAGTTATCCTTTGGGACTATTCTAACAATTGGTATCAGAGCCAAGTGCCTTGAAGAGAAAGCCTAACATCTTAAGGTAGATTAGATGGCATACTTCAAAAAAGAGAGTCCTAAGTTAGATGGAGAGAATTATCTGGATTGGAAGAACAAAATGATAACACATTTACAGTGTGTTGGTTTTGACATCTTTGAAATAGCCACACAAGAAGTTGTTATTCCTTCTCTAAAATACCTCACAAGAGATGATGCTACTAGAAAACAAAAGGAAACATTCACAGCTAATGCAATTTCCAACAAAGCCCTTATAAGTGCACTATTTGATAGTGAATTCTCTGAGATCAAGAAAGTTGACAGAGCATACACAATATGGAAGTATTTAGAAGACATGTTTGAAGGAGATATCCAAGCAAAGAATGCACGCAGGAAGACATGGAAAAAGAAATACAACAATCTTGAGATGTTACCTGAAGAGAACATCAGAGCCTACAATCAGAGGATAAATGAAGCAATTTCGGCAATCAAAAACAATGGTGGAGAAATTTCAGAAGAAGACATAATGGACAAGCTGATGACTACATTGACAGCAGACTATGAGAGCAAGATCAATATTCTAGATGAAACCATGTAATTTTAAAAATACTTCAAGAGAGAGACTTTGATCAGTAAAATCTCTGCATTTGAGATATCAAGATTGAAGACTGAACCCAAAAGTGAAATAGCCTTCAAAGCCTCAGTCCATGGTAAGAAACCTCTACACATCTCTAGCAATAATGAGAAAGAAGAAGTTGATGAAGAACTAGATGAAATCATTGCTATGATTGCTAAGAAGGAAAGAAAAGGCAAAGGCAAGTATGAAGGACAATTTTCATTCAAATGTTTTTCATGCAACAAGATCGACCACTTTGCATCCAAGTGTCCTACAAGAGTAAAGAAATTCAGATCTGATTATAAACCCAAATATAGAAAGGAATTCTATCATGCTAAAGAAGGTGTAACTACTGAAGATTTGGGAGAAGATGAAATTGGATTCATTTCCCTTAAAGACATGGAAAATTTTCTTGAGGATATGGACATTGAAGATGAAAAGGAAGCACAGGAGTTAGCCCTAATTTCCAAAGAAGACATCAAAACTGATTGGATCATTGACAGCGGATGCTCTCACCACATGACATGTGATAAATATAGATTTGTTCATCTAGACAAGTACAAAGGTGGTATGGTTAGATTTGGAGATAACACTCCCAAACTTATCATAGACAGAGGATCTATCACCCTAGATGGAAAGAACAAGATAGATGATGTTCTGTATGTTGATGGATTACATCACAACTTACTAAGCGTTGGACAGCTACTTGACAAAGGTTATCATTTGGAATTCAAAGACAACAAATGCATTATTAGCAACAAAGGAGACATTATTACATCAGGCTCAAAAACAAAAGGTAATGTTTTTCAACTTAATTCAAATGTAAGTTGTTTGTTTGCAAAAGTGGATGATAGTTGGTTATGGCACAAGAGACTCTGTCATATCAATTTTGACAATATAGTAAAGATAAGCAATGTCAAGGCAGTTAGAGACCTTCCAATTATTGAAAAACCAGTTGACACAATGTGCAAGGAATGTGTTATGGGAAAGAATGTAAGGAGCTCTTTCAGAAGAAAACGGAACTCAGTTGAAAACAAATTAGACCTTGTGCATACAGATTTATGTGGTCCTACTCAAACTAGATCATATTACGGAGAAAGGTATTTCATTTAGTTTTTTGATGATTTTTCAAGGATGATGTGGGTTGCATTCTTAAAGGAGAAGTCTGAAGCCTTTGAGAATTTCAAAATATTCAAAGCAAAAGTTGAGAATGAATCTGGATTAAAACTAAAGTGTTTGAGATCAGATAGAGGAGGGGAATTCACCTTTGACCAGTTTTATGACTAGTGTGAAGAACATGGAATTAAAATATAGTTGAGTGCACCCAAAACACCTCAGCAGAATGGGATTGCAAAAAGAAGGAATAGGATCATACTTGATATAGTGCACACTATGATGATTGCAGGAAAAGTTGCGCACACCTATTGGAGAGATGTAGTCAATACAGTAGTCTATACTATCAATAGAACACAACTAAGGCTAGGCATAGATAAGACACCTTATGAGATTTGGTTTGGTAATTTACCTATAGTAAAATAATTTAGAATATTTGGTAGCAAGTGCTACATCAAGAGAGATTATGGTGTTGGTAAGTTTGATGCTAGAAGCGATGAAGGTATTTTCCTTGGTTACTCTACTAAAAGCAAAGCATACAGATGTTTTAATTTAATATTAAAGAAGATAATTGAAAGTACTCATGTAAAGATTGATGAGAAGTTCATGATTCAAGAGAGGTACTATGAACATGCACCTATGATTGAGGATGAACCCAGGCCTAGCAGTAAAGACACTGTTATTAAAGAAATGTTTTATTGCATTGATGTATCATGTAATGAACCTGAAACAAGCAAAGAAGTATCATAGATTACAGATGAGGATGTCACACCAAAATTTTTAAAATTTACATCTAGATACCATTCAAAAGATGATATCATTGGAGATCAGAGAAACATTGTTTTGACTAGATCTAAAGAAAAAAGTTCAACAATGGATGAAGAGGTATGTTTACTTTCACAGATTGAACCTTTAAATGTTGAAGATGCTTGCAAGGATTCTGATTGGCAGAAAGCAATGGAAGAAGAATCAGATCAAGTAATCAAAAATGATACATGGGAATTGGTTCCGAGACCTAGTGACAAAAATGTGATTGGAACAAAGAGGGTATTCAGGAATAAAATGAATGAAGATGGTATAGTGGTCAGAAACAAAGCAAGACTAGTGTGTAAAGGATATGCACATAGGGAACGAATAGACTACACTGACACATTTTCCCTTGTAAGCAGACTAGAAGCCATTAAGTTATTCTTTGCCTATGCAACATTCAAAGACTTTAAAGTATATCAAATGGATGTCAAATCAACCTTTCTGAATGGTGACTTGAAGGAAGAAGTCTACATAGAACAGCCTAAGGGATTTAATCTATCAGATAAACCAGACATGGTATGCAGATTGAAGAAAACACTCTATGGACTTAAACAAGCCCCAAGAGCTTGGTATGAGAGACTATATGACCTTATCTTACCAAGATTAGATTCAAGAAAGGAGAAGCATATTGTAACCTATTCATAAGAGAGACTCCTAAAGGATTATTACTTGTTGCCATATTTATTGATGACACTATCTTTGGAGGTAATGACAAGATTAGTGCAGAATTTGCAAAAGAAATGCAAAATGAATTTGAAATGAGCATGATTGGTCCTATAAAATATTTTTTGGGATTAAATGTAAAGTAGACAGGTAAAGGAATATTCATAAATCAGTCCAAATATGTGAAGGAAATATTAAAGACTTTCAAGATGGAGGACTGTAAGCCAGTATGCACTCCTATGATAATAGGAAGCGAGATTTTTAAAGAGGATGATTCCACAGCAGTTGACAAGACATTGTACAAATCTATGATTGGAAAACTTATATATCTTACTCAATCTAGACTAGACATATCTAATGCAGTTGGCATTGTTGGTAGATTTGCATCTAAACCAAAATAGAATCACCTAATAGAAATAAAGAGAATATTCAGATACCTAAAGGGAACTATAGACTATGGTTTATGGTATCCTAAATCAGAGAATGTACAACTTCATGTGTATATAGATGCAGATTGGGCAGGTTTTATTGATGACAGGAAGAGTACTTCTGGAGGAGCAGTATTTCTTGGAGATAGGTTTGTTTCTTGGGTAAGAAAGAAGCAGAATTGTATCTCTCAGTCAATAGCATAAGCTGAATATGTTGCAACAGCATTGAATTGTTCAACAATGGTTTGGATCAAGAAGATGGTTAAAGATTTTGGTATTCAGGTTGATTATCCTATTGTTATTCACTGTGATAACACCAGTACTATCAACATGTCCAAGAACCCTGTGATGCACGCAAAGACAAAGAACATTGAAATCAAATACCATTTTATTAGAGAAAAAGTTGTAGATAATGAGGTAAAATTGGACTATGTGAGCACCAAAGAATAGTTGGCATATATTTTCACAAAAAATTTATCAAAAGATACTTTTGAGTATCTCAGGGAGAAGTTGGGACTAATTCCCTTTCCTGAGTTTGATTAGATATAATAACAAGTACATCAGTCCATAGTGACTGATGAATGGTTTACTACTCTACTTATGGAGTAGTACCTATGCCTAACTATTTATGGTGCCCTTTTCCATTGATGTCAAAGGGGGAGTATGTAGTAAGAGGGAGCATATACTCTGGGGGAGTATATAATCATGTAACTTAAAAACATAGACAGAGGAACTGTAGCAGTGTAGAGGAATCTTTGATGAGGATATTGAGAAGATTGTAAAAAGAAAGAAGAAACCATGTGTTGAATATGTTTTTAATATCATATGTTGCCATCAATGTCAAAGGGGGAGATTGTTGGAGATTTACTTCTCGCAGCTAGTTGATTGTATGTTTGTCATTGATGACAACATATAATATACAGTAGTGTTTTGTATGTACTTATCAAAATGATGCTATCAAGCCTTGCGCGGTTATATTCAGGTTGCAGAAATGTTGTTTATGTTTTTTTCATACATGCAGACTCAGATACAAAGTTTCAATTGTGTTGTGTAATTTTGTTAGCAGCAGTTACAGTTTCTGGAGTTTGTCTATACAAAGCCGATGTATTGCATTGTTTCTTGAGTTGTGCTTATCTTTGGGATATGCATGTGTATATTCAAGTTTAATTATGAGTTGAATATAGTTATCTAAAGGTGCCAAACATGTTTCAACAAGATTGCAATGTTAGAGTTAATTTGGTGAGGCCAACTTTGTGAAGTGTCGCGTCTATTTAGTTTATATTGTGTGGTTGTAATTATGCTTGCATGGTTAGTTAAGCCGACAGGGATGTTATGAAGAGTTTCTTAATAGGTACCATTTTCTCATACTTTGAGGAAGATACTTATAGTAGTTCATTTGTGAAACACCAAGTGTGAATGAGAAGATAAGAGACAGAAAAAGTACAGAGTAGAATATCAGTTGTGTTTCATTCATCAAGGATCTATGTGAAGAAGAAGTGAAAGATTACAATACATTGGAATTGATCAAGACAGTAGGTCTACTCTACACTTCATCATCATATATAGTGCATATCTTTTCTACATAAGGTTGTAGCCTTCACCATTGAAGCATGAGCTTTTGGACAGTGAGTCCTCACCCTTAACAGGGTTATTTGTAAAAGACTCCTAATAGGGTCAGACGCTTAACCAGGTCACTATACTTATTGCACTGTAAAGAACAACTCTTAACAGGGTTGCAAGATCTTCTAACAGGGATTATTATAAACAAGTATAGTTCATTGTGGGTGCTAATTCCCACATGGGTTTTTACCATTTGGTTTTCCCGTAACTAAATTGTGGTGTTGTCTATTGTGTTATCTGAATGTGAATTTACTTTATTGTATTCTAGAGTTAATAAAAGAAAATATTTAAATTAGTTGATAACTGATTCACCCCCCCTCTCTTAGTTATCCTTTGGGACTATTCTAACAGTCACATTGTTGCAAACTGCATGAGAGCATGGACCAAAAGGTCTAGAGGCTGGTCAAACCCCAGAATGGCATGCTTAAACTATCACAAAGTTGGTCATCTCAAGAAAGATTGCAAAGACTGATTGACAAAGTCAAGCACATATCCCAATGGAAACACCATTGAAGATATCCAAAGGGAAAGAGATAAAATGTGGAGAAAAGCTTCAAGAAATGATGAAGCTGGACCAAGAAATGCAAATGGTGACACCCCATCCACTAGATCCGGTGACATCACCAACCCCACTTAAGCTGAACAAGTAAGTATGGAACTGCATTACACCAATTCATATTTTACATCAGTTCCATTATACAATTGATAGATAGTCAAAATCTGCATGAACAAAAGATGCATATTATATTACTTGTTACAAATCTAAGAATGAAACACCATCAGTAAACACTTACTGAAACTTATCGGTGAACATAATGATGAGTTGTTTACACTTACCAGAAATTGTCGATCAACTCATAAAATGGCTAAATTACCAATGTAACCCGATGCCCATCGGTAAGAAATCAAAGTTCAGAAGTTTTCATGACAGAATACCAATATCTGTCGGTAAAAGAAAAATGGTTAACAAATGCCCAAAGCATCATGTCATCACCGATGATGATTTGAAAAGTCTACCCAAAGAAACCCATCTTCATGTCCCGATGATTCATTGAGCATTTATTACAAAGACTTAGGTCAAAAAGTCTATAAATAGTCGACGGGACAACTTCATTTTTCACCTGCGATTTAAAGAGAAAGCAGAGTGAAAACAAAGTGATTAAAGAGAAGAAAGTAGAAGTGTCCACAGATAAATTCAACACACAGCAAATAGATATTTCATCACTATTGAGAATTGAATTAAGTAACAAAGGCACCGAAAGATCTCTGTCATTGTTTTATCAAGAAAGCCCTAATTTCTAGAATACCCTAAAAACTTGAAATTCAATGGCAACCACCTCAAGAACTGCTAAGATCAAGAATGATAAGAGAAATGTGGTGAAGCTGATCAAGAACACTACATGTATAGAGCTAAAGTATAAAATCTACCCATAAATTGCATCAAAACTTGATGAAACTGGCACATTTTCAAAAATTCCACCTAGGGTTTTACTCATAGAAGACATTAGGTCTTATATTCACTACAAGATTGCAGAGATAGGTGGTCTTGAAATGGATGAAGCTTATAAGAATTTGTGTGATGCTGAAGGAAAACTAAAGGAAGAGTGTAAACACTTGGAGGTCAAAGGGTTAACTAATGCCCTACATTTCCTGAGGGAATTCAAAACAAAATGGATAAGGTTAGTCTTGAGAATAATGCATGATAAGAAGCTATGGCTAGACCAACCCAAGCAAATAACCAAGGATGTTCTTCACATTGTCACTGGTTATCCAATAACCCACATGTCTAGGGCACACAAGCATCCATCAATGAAAGAAGTTGAAATACTCACCAATGCAGAAGGAGACAATAGAGGTCTCAAAGTAAACACAATCACCAACGAAGAACTCAAATTTGGTGCATGTGTAGTTGGGTATAAAAAATTTCAAGCTAGCAAATTAAACAATATTTCTACTACATCAGTAAGCACATCTACAAGATAGTAACCAAAGGAATTTAGATGGATCTATGTGAGATCCTATTAAAACAACTTGATGAAAATATGCACATAATCAGGTCTACAAAGACCAACACATGTAAGTTTGGATCACTTATCATGTGTATCTTTTTCTATTTTTAAGAATAATTTTCTTCAATAGGAAAAGTAGTATGGGACACTACCAAACTAGTAACACAATAGATTAGTGAAATGATTAAATCACTAGGTGATAATTTTGAATTTGTTATGTCTGCATACTTCCTTGAGTTCAAGGAAAAGAGGATGGAAAGAACTAGGATTCCTGAACATCTAGTTGAAAAACATAAAGATGAGATATGTTTCATGGTGGACACAGACTTCACCAATATCAAACTAGTTGTACCAAGAATAGCCTGGTTAGCTCCAATGGATTATGAGATCAACATGAATCAAGCTACAAGTGCAATTGAGGCATTAATTAATGAGCCCATTGATAAGAAACAACCAAGGTTTGGAACATATGAAGAGGCCAAATAAAAGATAAAACAAGGCCTAGAAATCAAAAAGACTGTAAACAAAAAGGAAAAAATGGTTAAGAATCTCAAGAAGATTCTATCGGTAACAGATGAGGAACAAGATCAAGCAGAGTCAACCGATGAACAGGGAACCATTGGTGAGGAACAAGAAGAAAAGAAATCAGATTCTAAAAAGACTGAATCTGATACACCTCCACCTCCTGCAAAGAAGTAGAGGACAAGGAGTCAAACTATTGCAACCAATACAATGCCCCTTAAGAGAACAAGGCAACAAACTGTCAAAACAACACCTCCAAAGAAGAGGAAAATGTTTGTTAGGACAAAGGTTGACATAGATGACACTAAAGATGATGAGCTTGATGTAGAAAAGAAGAACTTCAAAAATCAAACAGTGGATGAAGCTGCCAAATCCAATGTTATACATGGTACAATGACTGATAAGAAAATTAGACAATGGGATACACTTAACCCAGAGGACCAGAATAAGGTACAAGAGGTAGTCATAAAGTCAATGATCAAGAACAAATATGCACCTACAGAATTTGTCAATAAAATAGCTAACAAGCTAGGTAAAAGGATATACCAACAATGGTCATATGCCCTGCAATAAGAAAGAGAAGCAAGGGAAAGGGTACTTGTGAGACTGATGCCTCCTGAATCTAAAGTTGAAGAGATCAAAGAAATACTTAAAAAGCACTCAGGAAAATTTGTTGCCAAGATAAGAGCTTACAAAGTGCTAGAAAAAAAGTTCATTGATCTAGATACTATGAATGAACATAAATGGAGACAACTCTTGGATCTACCGACAGAGTCAACAAGTGGTGAGAAAAAATTACTTCTCACCAACACACCTCATAGAGAGGAGGAGACATATAATTCAAGTCCTCAACACATTGCTCTGGACAATACTGAAAGTGATAATGAGCCTATTAACGTAGACACAGTCATGGATGATATTATCTAAGATATCACTAACTATGACTCTGAAAAAGATCCATAGAAGTAAGATGATGTCATATTTATCACACTTAAAGATCAAGAACAACAACAAAGATTGAAGACATCAGATCATACAATAATTGATGTTGTTAATGAGACAGTACAGGACACTTCAACCATGGACTCAAAAGTACTAGAACCTGCAGAAGAAACATAAAAATATGAGGTTGTCACTGCTAACAAGGCTCAAACCAACGAGTGGGACACCACTATTGACAAAGCCCAAGCTACAAATCAAAATAACATGCTTGTCTTAATGAAGGCAATAAACATACTAGAGGGAAATGATGGATCTACTGAAAAGGAAACAAGCACACCCGAGGACAAGGGTGATGGAGAAGCTAAAGAAACCACTGATACAACTGTAGAGAAACCTACAACCAATGATTAGAAAGATACTTCTACTTATCAAAATAAGGAGGAAACTCAAAAGGAAAAAGGGGAAAAACAAATAGAGAAAGGTGAATAAGAAAAGAAGGATGAGCTAGAGAAGAAATCAGAAGCATATTCTGCAGAAACACCCAAAGTTAATGAAGAGATGTCTTCACATAACCAACAGATGCCACCTAAGAAGAAGACACAAGAAGCATCTTCTACAAAGCCTTCACCAATTAATTCAGAGAGAACAAATGAACTAGCTATGGTAGTTTATACATCTACTTCCCCACAAATCTCAAAGAAGAAGAAAGGAAAGAATAAGAATCAAGTAACTCTGGATGAAATAATTAAGATTCCAGTTTGTGATCCAAGGACATTGGATCCAACTACATTAACAAAGTATGCAAGGATCTATGAAAGAAAGGCTATTCAAGACAAATTGAAGAGAGCAGAAAAAGAGGCCAAGGTACTAGAAGTAGCAAGAGAAATACTTCAACAGATCGTACTTGATATAGATATTGATTAAAAAGATCCAATGCTTGATCAACTGATCATACTCACAGATGCAATAACATCTCAGAATATTGATGCTGAAAAAGTTATGGAAGAGAGACTTGAACAAAAGTATGAGTTCAAGTTAGCCAAAAAGATAAGCCAAGAAGTGGCACTGAAAAAGGTCAAGCTATCTAAATTGGTAAGTACAATTGAACCAATCATATTAGAAGCTATTACCTTAATACAGAAATTGTGCACTCTAGATCAACTCACTTAGGAGTATACAGACCAAATAGAAAAAATTGATGCTGATCTTATGTCAAGTGCACAAAATCTCACCAATAATGAAGAAGCAATTAAATTGCACAATGAGAAAATCAAACAAGCTCAGAAATAGAGACAAGACATACAATTTGTAGAGATGAAGTAAATGAGCTCCAAGCTAAGCTATTACCAACACTTACACTCTTGCAACAACATGTGGTAGAGGAAAATACACTAATTGCCACCCCAAAAATGTCTGTCCTAGACAATATTTATGATATGCACGCAAGGATAGAGCTACAACACATGGCACTAGAATAGCTGAAAGAACAATGGGAGAAAATGCTTGAAGATATCAAAACAACCCATTCTAACATATTTGACACATTGTAAGTTGCACATTTTTGTCACAATTTTGG
>MU226913.1:84851-99060 GCA_018584345.1 Thuja plicata | reverse complement strand
ATTGATCTATTCTAATTATTTTTCTTCAAACCAAAATACTAACTGTGTCTACCCTCTTATTCTATTAACCATATAGTATTAGCTATTCTAATTATATCAAAAGTTTTACACTGGTGAAATTCAAAAAATGTACTCAGTTTTAGTAGAGTAACTATAATATCAAAAAGTTGTTCTAGGATGATATTTAACTAAAAAGGAAACAAAAACTTATGACTTCCTCCTCATCGGCATATGAAAGACCAGTTCTTCTTCGTCAGATTCTTCTACGCCCACGTCAAACCTTCTTTTGCCTTGAACTACTTTAAAACCTTTAGTGGATTTCCTAAGAATAGCAGGCTGGAACATTCGAATGTCCTCCAGAGTTATGGCCCCAAAATCAGCTTCAATCTGAGACCCTTCCACCTCCAGGTAATCTTTCACCCATTTTACATCTTCACTTGGTTTCACTTGAATCCATTTTAGGAGGAAGTCAACATTCCTTTTGATGATGTCCATTCTGTTATAGAAAACCTTCTTATCTTTGAAGAGTAAAATCGGCCTTCTCACACATTGGGTGTTATTAGCCACCGAACCCATAGGGTTTGTGTAGTATTCTTCCAGGAAAGGAATCATTAGATCCTTATTAATACTGTTAATAGAAATAAGGATGCCATTGTAGTATTTCTCATTGAAGAGTCGAATGCACACATAAATTACTTCACCTTTGGGGATTTTTAGGGTAAGAAGGATGGCCACAAATATACCTATGATGTCGCAGTTCACCCTATACACAAAATCATAGTTAAAGGCCTCTTCCCCCATGATACGGTCCATGGCTCTTTTACCCAGATCATCTGTCTCTAGTATTTTATCCCACCTTTATGGTTTGATGGGTCCTCTGAAGGCCCTCAGGTATTTTTCCCCACAACAGATGAGTTTGATATTCGATTCCATTCCACTTCTAAGTAGAGGTTGTTTTGAGATTAAATATGCACTGCAATCTTCAGAATGAAGAATGAATGTATAAATCATGTTAAAGTCTTTAAAACCCTAATTTTATCTCACATTGGGGAATACTACGGCCCAATAAATGCTTATAGCTAAATTTTTTAATGTGCTCATCTGTGTTAGTTAGATGTGGCTGGGTCACGTTGCGTGGGATGGAAAAGGTAAATCATTACACTAAAGGCAGTGTAAATGATGTGATGTATTTCCATCCGCAAGTTGAGTATGATGATTTGGAAGACGCTGTCGTATGATTAAATATTGCTTAAATTTTGTATATATGCTATTAATGATCCTCCAAAGGTGTGAAAACTGATTTGACCATCAATGGTATTAATTGCAATACTTTGCCAACCATTTATTCTTGATGTGAAGGTAATTTAAAAGTACGCCCATCTAATCACAAAACAGCAATACACTATTTAAATTATATCCTTAAAGAAGTAATAGGACATGTTTGTTGGAGATGATATATGAAAGAATGAATGATTACGTGTCTATATTAGGTTCCATTAAAAATAAGTGAGTTCATATAGTAATAAGTATAATTTTATGTCTGATAGTGTTATGTGTTAATAAGGATATGATAATTAGTGAGTATAAATAAGTGGACCTATAAATATACATGTCTGTTATGATATTAATATTTATATATGTATATATTCTTCTATATACTGGCCTTTGGAAAGTATGTATGAAAATATTAGTTTATGACTTAATGTTAATATGTTAATGAATGAGAGCCAGTTAAAATGTCTGTAACTCTATGAAAGGGGGCTGAATATGTTTATGTATGTGTATGTCTGAATAGCAGAATATATGATGCTGACAAGAAAGGGCTAGGAGTACAGAGTTTGCAGGTAGGTTTGTAACATAAAAAAAGCTTCATATATGTGTATGTGAAGAGCAGCAGATCTCTTAAAAGAAAATATGTTTTTTTAGTGAAAGGGGTTGTCTAATAATGAGCATAAGTAGTATACACTTTCCTATGTGTAGAGTAGTCACAATATTTGATTGTGATAATGGTGGTCTCAGAGTCTAATAAGAGCCCTAGAATATTGAGGAGGTGAAAGAGTGTATTTTTTTAGTCTAAGGCTGGGATAAAGGAAAAAGGATACGTATGTATTGCTAGCTAAAATTGTCTAGCTGAGTTACCTTGTTATTTAAACATATTGCTTTAGAGTAGGATTGAGTTGAAAACGTAGTAGTACTATTGAATGTTGGAGGGAAAATCGGGAGTATGTATATGTAAGAATATAAATATAAATATAAATGTATATACATCCCTACATACATACATACTTACATCCATATGTACAGCCTTTATTGTACATACCTACATACATACATATATACATACATATGTACATGTTGACATATATGCCTGCATGTTTGTTTACATATATAAGGTAAAGAAATGCCCACTCTAAATAAAAGCAAGGTATGTTCGTAAAACATATGTATATGTATAAAATATATACGTATGCACATCTCTACATACACACCTATGTGTATACATATGTATAGACATTTATATCTACATACATACATATGTACATATTAACATATATACCTACATATTTGTATACGTTTATGAGGAATAGATATGCCCACTTCTAATGAAAGAAAGGATTGCTTGTAGAGGCAAGTGTTATTACTTTAACACTATTAATCTAAGGTAAGGTGATACCATCTACTCCTAAGTTAGCCAATTGGTCTTCTCTCACATTGCCTTCATGATATATGTGGTTCATGGTTGTCTTCTTGAATGATTGTCTTAAGGATACAACCTGTGAGAGAAGGGAGTTTAATTTCCAATTTGGGGTGTTTCCTTTCCTTAGGGCATTAATGAAGATTGCAAAATCCCCCTCAATTTCCAAGTGATCAATCCACAAGTTTTTGTATAGTTGGAGGCCTTTCACAAGGGCGGTTAGTTTCTCCTAGTTGTTTGTCTCAAATCCAATGGGAGCCGCCAATGTTGCAATTTATGAGCCCTCGCTATCATGAATACAGCATCCTATACTAGCCTTTCTCGGGTTACCTCGGGATGCCCCATAAAAGTTTAGTTTGAACTATCCATCTGCAAGTGAAGACCATTTACATTCTCTATGTTTTAAGTTCTTCTTAGGGTCTCCTTTACCTATAAAAGATGGTAGTGCCAGACCTATCCATTTTCCATGCATCTTTTCATCCCAATGGCTCATTGAGAGATTAGTTTTTTGAAGTTTGACGATTTTGGTGTTAATAGTCTCGATGATAGCTGCTTCAATTTTGTCGATAATCTGTTTGTAATCCAGTTTCTCATCCTTAAATATTCTCCTATTCCTTTCTTTCCATATTTCCCAGATGAGAATAGAGGGAGCTACAATCCATATATTTGCATAAATACTACCTTTCTTAATAGTAGGCCATCCTTGAAACATTTCCAAGAGGGAATTGGGAAAGGCAGAGAGCCATCCTAAATTGTTAGAGAGCCACTTCCAGTAGTGATTAGTGTAAGGGTAGTTTAGGAATAAGTGATCTATTTCTTCTTCCTGATTTTCACAAAGGTAGCATCTACTAGAACCTGAGAACCCCATTCTTTTGAATCTGTTAGCTATGAGGAGTCTGCAGCTAAGGGAAAGCCAGGAGAAAAAGCATGCTTTAGGGAGACAGTTATTGTTCCAGCAGAGGTTGATCAGGATATCTATTTTAGGTCTTTTGTATTGTCCATTGATAAGGTTGTATCCATCTCTTGTATTGTATTCTCTAGTCTTTGAGCCATCCCATACCAGCCTATCCTTGCCTTGACTGAGAATTATCTTGCGCTTATTGAGTATCTCTGAAATGGATTTATACTCAACATGTGAGAAACCTAATTTATCAAAGGATTTACATATCCATTCATCCCCATTGAAGGTGATATAATTTCTAAGATAGGGTCCCAACCTAGCTTCTAGACGTATTTTCAGATTTTTATTGTTTAATTCTTTTTCCAAGATGTCATATCCACCCCAGGAGTCTGACCAGAAAAGGGCATCTTCACCATCACCTAGTTTCCATGTTAGCTTCTTCATTATAATATGTCGACAATCCAACATAAAATTCTAGATCCTAGAGCCTTTTGGGGGGTTAATTCCCCTAAAAATATTGATGGGGGAGTTGTCATGTAGATATTTTGATGTTAGTATCTTAGCCCATTTAGATTTTGGGTTCCTATACATTCTCCAAATAAGCTTGGCTCCCAAGGATTTCCCTTGGTCTGCAATGTTTTTTAAGCCAGCACCCCCCTCATCCTTTGGGCGACAGACATTATCCCAGGATATCAATGGGATCTTGTCCTTATCCCCACAACCTTGCCAAAAAAAGGTTCTTAGGTGTTTGTGTAATTATTTTTTTTTGTTTACTGGGAGATGAATGCATGAAAGTTGGTAGGTTGGCATAGCTGCCAATACAGATCGGACCATAGTTGCTCTCCCAGCAGAAGAGAGTCATCTTCCTTTCCAGGTAAGCACCATGCTTTTAATTTTGTCAATAGTAGGGTTCCATAATGTTGCAGATCTGCAACCTTTTTCTAGGGGGAGCCCTGTTTATTTACATGGAAGCACACCTTTCTTGAAGTTAAGTATGTGACATATATCCACTTCAGTAGAGATGACTGTGTTAAAGAAGAAGACTTTGGATTTACTCTAGTTGATTTCTTGGCCGGAAGCCCAGGAGTAGGTTTCTAGGATGTTTGCAAAGGCTATTGCCTCTCTTCTGCTGCTTTCCCCATACAACATAGTATCATCCATAAATTGTTGGTGGGTAGTGGGTTCTAAATCATTAGTAATAGCTATTCCTTTTATTAAACCTACCTCCCTGGCCATTGCAATAGAGCGTCCTAATTCTTCATCCATGATAATAAATAAAAAAGGGGAAATTGGGTCACCCTACCTTAAGCCTCTAGAGATGTTGAAGAAGCCTTCAGAAGTCCCATTGATAAGGATTTAAATCATTGGAGTGGCAATGCATTCAAAGATTAGATTGATCTAACATTTTGTGAACCCAAAAGCCTCTAGGCATTTGCAGAGAAATCTTCAATCAACCTTATCATAAGCCTTTTGGATGTCCAGCTTCATGAGCATACTAGGGTTTTTTATCATTTGGACTGAGTGAATGGCTTCATTAGCTATGATGACTCCATCAAATATAGATCTGCTTGGGACAAAGCCAGTTTGTTCTTCACTAATAATTAGAGGGAGGATTTTCTGAAGTCTAAGGGAGAGGGTCTTAGTTAGAATTTTGTATAGTGTATTGCATAGAGCTATTGGTCTAAAGTCATTTGGACTTTCAGGTTTTTCTTTTTTGGGGATGAGAGGTATCAAGGTATTGTTCACTTCTCTAAGCATTTGTCCCGAGTTTCTTACCCCCTCCAAGGCTTCTGTGATATCATTCCCCAAGAAATACCAGCATTTCTAAAAAAAAAATGGCAGAGAATCCATCCAGACTAGGGGATTTATTTGGATTCATTTGCCAAAGAGCAGTTCTAACTTCCTCCAATGAAAATTTTTCCGTCAGCATTTTTTTGTGTTGTTTTGTTATGATTTTGGGTATATTTTTGAGGAGTTCTGATTGTTTAGATAGGTCCAAGCTCTCGAGGTTGTTAAGGATTTTATTAAAATATTGAACTTTTTCACTTGCTATTATTTTAGGGTCTTCAATCTTCTAACTTGATGCATCCATAATGCTTGATATTTTGTTAATGCATCTCCTTTGTTTTGTACTGTTATGAAAAAAAATTGTGTTTCTGTCACTAGCATCTAGCCAAGACTCTCTTGACTTCTATTTCCAAAAGATCTCTTCTTTAGAAAGAATGTCCTCATATTCAGAGAGGGTTGTTTTTTCTTTGAGGTAGAGCTTCTCATCCATACCAGATTGGATGACCTGAGAATTAATCTCTTTAAGTTCTTCTTCAAGAAGAAGTTTAGACTCAAAGATGTTGCCAAATTTATCAGAGTTCCATTCGAGTAGTTTATGTTTGATGTATTTCAGTTTATTAACTACTATATAGAGCATTGATCCTTTTAGAATAGGTTCTGACCACCATTGTTCAATAATATTCAAGATATTAGGATCTCTAAGCCAGATTTGTTCAAATTTCAAGGGACACTTCTTACGTTTAGATTCCATGAGGATATTAAGCTATACCAGGAAGTGGTTTGAGCCTGAAATTGGAAGAATATTAGCTAAGAAGGTCAGGTTGGAATTAGAGAGACTTCCCTTAAGGAAGAATCTATCCAATTTTTCCATAATATTGCTGATACCTTTCCTTCTATTATTCCAGGTAAAGGAGTTTTCCTCAGTTGGAATTTCAAGGAGAGATAGATTCTCTTTCCAGTTGATAAAATCATGGGCCCCCCATGGGAGTGAGCCAATTCTGCCTCTCTTATTTGAGATTTTGGTGATAACATTGAAGTCTCCTCCAATGAGACATAGTTCATTCAGAAGAAGTTTGAGAAAAGTCTCAATTTCATTCCATACAGTTAATTTGTCTCTATTTTGGGTAGGGTCATATACATTGATAATGTAAAAGGTTAGGTTATGTCTAAAACTATTAACTTTAGCACACATCCATGAATTTCTATTCTCTATAATGTTAATTGAGAGGCTCTGGGGATCCCATATGATGGCTAGGCCACTAGATGCCCCAGAAGCTCGGGAGTCCAGTAAATCTCTAAATCCTATCCTATTTTTAAAAATCAACATGTCTGTCTTGTTCATTTTAGTTTCCTGAATTAAAATGATATCAGATTGAGAGTTCTTAATACAGTGCAAAATAATACACTACTTTTTAGGGGCATTCATGCCCCTAACATTCCATGTAAGGATATTCATGATTACTTGGGAAGGAACTTCCCCTTCCCTACATTCAGGAGTGATGTTGTTTTCAATTGTCCTATTGCTTCTCCGTCCAAAGTTCTAAGCTCAAAGTTTTGTTTTCTGCCCCTTTTCTTGGCAAACTTAGCACAATCAGAGGAGCTATGATTGACTTGGTTGACAGCAATACCTACTGATTTTGGATCAGCAGTTTCTAGTTTATCAAGAGTAACTAACCAATCTTCTAGTTCATCTTCTTCTAGTTTTGAGGAAATGATTCCCTCAATGAGAAGCCTTCTTTGAAGGTCTAATTACTCCTTGTCACGGATCTCATCCAAAAAACATTCCATAAGTTCATCAGTTAAGGATTCCCCCATGTAATAAGCTATGGTATCCACATCTTCCCAAATTTTGGCTTTATCGTTGGCATCTAATCTCAAGGGAGCATTGTCAGAGGAAGGATCCGATGAGAGTAGATGGGAATTTGCTAAATCATTGGTATTTGTACAAGTGGGGATATTTGGAACAATGTGAACAGGAATATCAGTAGGTGGAGCCTATATAGTTTCAACTGGGTTTGAAGGGGTTTTTACCAGGGTAGGGGGAAAGAAGGGTTGCCTAAGGGGAAAGGAAATTGGGCCTCAGGTAAGGTGATAGGTTGAGCAGGTGATTCAAGTAAAGTTGGATGATCAGTAAGAACAAGAGAGGTTTTATCTATGTTGGTCTCTAGAGGGGTAGAAATAGTAGTCTTTATGGGAGAAGCAGGAGGAAAAAGGGGGGAGACCAAGAAACCCGCTCTATCTTTAGCTAGGGTAATATTTAGCTTATAAGGGTAGATAGGGCTAGGAATACGGTCTAAGTGAGACGTAGGAGCATCCTCCCCTATCAACCTTTTAGGTTCATGTGTTTCCAAGTTAGCATAAGAGATAATAGGGTTGATTTTATGTATAGATTTCTTGCCTTTAATAATGACAAGTTTGAGAATTTTTTTATTTATGTTCATCCTAACAATAATTGATTTTTCAGAGTACAGCAAATTCATATCAACAAACCCTACAAATTTACCATACAGGTTACCAATCTTCCTCGGGAGTTCATCATTAAGAAATTCAACAGGCATATTTTTTAGTTGGATGATCCTTTCAACTAAGAAATTATTTAATTTAAGCGGATCAAAGAAGGGTACCCAATCTAGAACGATGAAATTTATATTCTTGTAATTAGGGCATCCCTACTTGAGCAGTTTATCTTTTAATCCTTTTTTATCACACATAATGCAAATGAAATTCTTAGGGAGAATAATTGTACTTACCTTATCAATCAATTTTTGGTCAAGCCAGAGTGCAATATTTTCAGGGGAAGAGCCAATGTCATTCCATCTACAAATAACACCATAAGAAGCACAAGTCTCTTGTGTTCTTTCCATTAAGCCGTCGAAGATCTCCATGGAGTACACATCTTCAACAGAGGAATTGATGATGTTAGGTCCATTCCTATAGTGTGGAGGAGTGTAGATAGCTTCAGAAGGTGAAACCCAAAGTGGGGAGCCATGAGAGAAGTGCGAGGATTTATTTATCTATGGAGGGGAAAAAATCTTCGAGGGTTTCTGGGAGAGGTTAGGTTGGAAGGAGGGGCCAGAAATCCGTGTCTTTGAGGGTTTATGCACATGATCCAATGTGTTCAAATGTGGTGGGGATAAATTGCAATGATGGAAATCAAAATCTGTAGGACGGAGGCAAGAGAATCTGTTGTTGATGAGAAGGGTAAAGGTATGATTCTGAGGGTGGGTTTTAGAGGATATTTTAGAACGTCGGCGATCACATTTGGCATTTTGACAATGGGTCAAGATCCAAGGATTATCTAGAACTGTCATGCATTTGTCCCTAGAAGAAACCCTAGGGAAAGCTTTGGGGGAGCACCTGGCAGAGAAATGTTGGAAGGTAGATTGAGGGAGGGATTTATGTCAACCAGAGGAGAGTGCAACCATCGAGTTGAGACCATTCTGAGCATATTTTGTTTTTGCAAAGAATAAAAATTGAGAATCCAGAGATTCGATCGTCCATAAGTAAAAATGTAGTCATGAACGCAGAGCCATTTCCACTTATCAATACTTCAAACTTGTTTTTTAATTTTTTTTCAAAATCAATCTTTCATTATTGAAATCAATATGTTAGTGTTTACTTTAAGTGACTATTTAAATGCAGTTAATTATGAGTAATAATGTTATCAATTAAAATAATAATTGATTTGTTTTACATTAAACCTAATCTTAAAGGATAATTAATATAGGGTTAATTAAGCTATAGTCGCTTCAGAGTTTTAATGTAGTCAACTCTTTGTTTACCCCGAACACCTCTGTTGAATAACGATTAGATCTATTTAAAAGAAGTGTCAATTAGAATCAAAACATTAATGTATTACATAGAAATGTAACCCTTAAGATATATGTTTTTCGAGTGTTTGGTCATGTTATTTAGTTCACCTTGGACGCAAGGTGTCATGTAGCTTCTACTCTCTTCTTGTGGCTAAGTGATTGTCACTATGTATATGTGATTGGATTTAATTTGATTTTTAGTTTGGATGAACTTGGGAGTAATTAAGGGCTAGCTTGAATTTATTTTAAATTTTTCTTGTAACCATCTAGCCACCAAATTTTTTGTTGTCTATTAAATGTAGTTCTTGTTCACATTTTTTTTTTCTTTTGGATTTATACTAATTTTTGAGTTTTGACTTTGAAATTTGTGAACATGGATTTGAGATTTCTTATGATCTTGTGGTGGCTAGGATGTATGTTTTATGTTTCTAGTCATGTGTTGTGAAGTAATTTTCTCTATCATGTTCAATATGGAATATGGATAGAATGTATAAGGGAGTGGGTTGTGAAGAACATACCATTATCATTCTTAAAATCATGTTTTTCTTGATATATGACTTATCAGTTAAAAAATATTCAAATTATATTAACATGCACATGGTTATGAATATTAGATATGCATTGCATAAAATAATTAACAGTGATCAATATGCTTAATGTAAGTTTCGATACTATGAGTATGCAGTATAGATGAGGTCATAGTTCCCTCACCTCTTTGATGAAATCCAGGAGGATGTTCATGCCTAGAGGGGGAGGATGTGAGGCCTACCCCAGTCCGACATAAGCTTAGCACTATTTCTCATGTATATGTTCTCCTGTCGATATAGATTTTGTTATAGTTGGACTATTGGGACACATGTATTACTTTATGGATTTGTTGAATCCTTTGCTTTTATACAACACTCAATTATGTAATCGGGGAATCTATTAGATACTTTGTGTGAGTGATGCATATTTCCGTTTAGGACTTAGTTTTGATGGTTTAGTATATTGGATTAGTAAGTGGATGTTAGATAATATCAGTATGCAAATTTATTAAGAGTTGTGTTTATGCATATGGATTAGATGCAGGTATTATTTAAGTTCAATGAATCATCGATGCAAATGTGAGTGACTGTGTGTTCAATTTACATTATGTATCTTGATATGTTTATGTGTTGGTTTATTGGACCTACTGATGTGTGCAATGAGTGTGCAAGAAAAGTTGACCATGGTACAAATTAGGAATTCAGAAATAGACCTATGTGAAAACTGTGATGCTAAGGCCCTTTCTATAAAAAGAGAGATGGACCTCATTGTATTGTATTTTTATTCATAAAAGTGTGGTGTATGAATGTATTTTATTTAATTGAGTAAATGTGTAATAAGTCATGCTCATGTGAAATTTTTGTGTCACTTGACACATGTGCACCTTGTGTGTTGGTATGGATAGTGAATGTGACTAGCATAGACTTAACTTTACCAAGGAGTTACCTAGTTTAGTCCCAATGCTTACCCTAAGGTTTAGGAAGATAAGATTGAGATAAGATTGAATCAAGAGAGATTAGATTGATTCTTGAGGGTTGGATTTTCGAGAGTTAACCTTGGGTGGAGTTTAGGAGGGTCATTTGGGATCCTAAGGAGTAACTAGGATCAAAACTAACTACCCCACTTAGTACCTTAG
Organism: Thuja plicata; assembly: GCA_018584345.1. Taxonomy (NCBI): domain Eukaryota; kingdom Viridiplantae; phylum Streptophyta; class Pinopsida; order Cupressales; family Cupressaceae; genus Thuja; species Thuja plicata. The sequence goes on along the minus strand of MU226913.1, from coordinate 88,201 downwards.
GGGTTAGGGGTCATTTTCAACCCATTAAGAGCCTCAAAACTCATTTATGACTCCCCTAAAGTCTCCATTTTGGGTAGTGGAAAATTTTAAGAGTTGTAAGACTTTGGTTAATCCATCCATTCTTTCCTTACAAGAATTTAAATCTATTTATGGAGAAGGAAAGTGGTGAGATTAGATTTATTAGGGTCTCCCCTCCATTTATGACTCCTGATATTTTAGGAAGAAGACCTATATAAGGAAGGATTTAGAGGGAGTTTGGGTACACACCCACTCTCTACTTTTAGAGACAAATTCATTTTTTTAGGAGTAAGTCTTGAGAGGAGGAAGGAATAGAAGGAGAAGCTCTTCACAAACCACCTTGCATTTACCATAGCTTGGATTTGAGGTGAGTTTCCTTATTAGCTTAGTTAGGAGTGGTTATTGTTTTCATTTGTACATAGCTTTAGAAATCCATGATTGAAGTTTATGTTATTGTTTTTAGCTTCATGGAGTCTATGTGTTGAGTCTTGTATTTATTTTGTGATTGTTTGTATATGGGGTTCTTCAAGGCTTAGTCACCCTTGGGAGGGTTGGGTAACCTCTATGGGGTGAATTATAGTGATCTACCCAAGTAGTGTAGAGTATCCCATGTGTGGAGGGATATACATGGGTATATGGGTGCCCACGATGCCAAGAATTCCCAAGGAATTTGGGGTTCATAAGAAATATTGGAAGGCTTGAAGCCATGACTTGTTTTGTGAAAGAAATGTAAATTTACTCCAGTTGTCATCGTAGGGCTTGGAGGAGAAGGGTAGAAATGTATGCATGAGTCCATGTGTGGCCATGGAACAAGATTAAAGATATGGTACTTAGGAATGTTGAGCCCATGTGTGGCCTATTCCTAGTGTATGTATTTTGTATTATTGGCTTTCTCCTCTTGTGGTAGTCCTCTTTCACCCCTTTGTTTCAGGTCTTTTAGAGACCTATGTATATCCTTGGGTATTGGGTATTTTCTTGTGTTTCCTATTTTCTGATTCATGGTTGTTGTTATGTGTGTATGTATCCTGGTTCAATTTTGGATCCCTTAGCTTGGGGGTGGCCTTAAAAAGGCCTAGGTTGGGAGGTGAGCCTCCATGGTCAACCTTTATGTTCTTACAAGTTCAGAGAAAGCTTCTAAAATTATAGCTGAAGTCTTGGTGTCTTGGTTGCAATCCCATTCTGAAAGTCACTTTCTGGTTTAAAGTTTTTCCTTGAAACATTTAAAGGAAATTGGAAATTTGTAATCTCGTTGTTTAAAGGCTCATATATTTTGAAATAATTATATTCACTACTTCCTTGTAATAAGAAGAGAAAACTTGTTCTATATGCTTGTATCAATAATTGCATTATTGGCTACTTCAAATTTAGTCTTATTAATGTTCTATTAAAGTGATAAGAAAATAAATCTTAAGGATTATAGCTTTATATGTTGTTGCAATTATATAATAAACTTTCAATTAATTTAATCTCTGAAATTTGCAAAGGTGTTGAAAAGATTTCATCTCCTATAGTTAAATATAACATGTTTTAATGAAAATTTTTGTTCATTAGATTAAGGTATTAATGCCCAGATTTTGGGGCATGACACTTAATCAAATTTTGCAAAATCACAATTTAAGAACTTAATGAACAAAATCAATTTAGAGAAGGGAACTTTCTTTTGTAAGCATTACTGATTTTAATAAAATGCTCATATAACTCTTTTTCTTCTTCTAAACTTTCCATAATAATAATACTATGAATTTTCTTGGAGTGCTTGTTTTGGATTCTTACCTCTTTTCTTTCCATTTTGACCCTCAACTCTAGTTTATGCACCTTTAAGTGTATGTTAATCTACAGAAAAATTAACAATAGAGAATTAGTAATCTGAATTTATCAATCTACAGGTAAGAAAACACAGAAAACAACATGTGTCATTTTGCAGCTTATAAGCATTACTTTGCAGTATTCTACGCGTTGCTTTGCACTACTTTAAGCATTATTTTGCACTCTTCTAGGCATTACTTTACTAATAAAAATCATTAAAAGAAAGTGATCCGGCGTAAAAAAAATCCAATTAAATGTGGTAAAGGAAAATGCACAAGCGAAAAAATCAAAGTTGCAGGCGTTATTTCCTGAATGCCAGGCGTCGCTTTACGAGCACAGGCGTCACTCTTTAGCTGACGGGCATGACATAAGTTAGACAAGAAGTGAGAACGAATTCTCATGTGTCATTTGAATGCTTGCAAGCGTCATCATTTAGCTTATAGGTGGCACTTTACCTGCAATCTTCAAAATAAATATAAAATGGAGCACAAAACACAAAAAATATGAAAAAAATGAGGATTGGAGGCTTAAAGCCCCACGTGGGCGCCATTTGTGTGTGATTTTTACACCTTCATAAGCTTAGTTTATTTCAATCAATTATATGAAAGAAAAACAACAAATTAGGCTAAGAATTGAAAATGAATCATTAAGCATCCCATGGATCTCTAACTAAGCATGCTAATAGAGAGCTCTTAGCTTAAATCTCTACTAGTGACAATCCTAGAATGAGAAAATTGATAACGATATGCCTATCTAGTTCATGATTTTCTCAAATTGTCTTAACAATTCACTCAAATGCTTTAAAATGCTCAAATTGCTTTGATATTTCTCTCAAAATGACTATAGTGTGGATGCTTTGCATTCAAATGTCTAGGATTGTTTATGCTTACAAAATGGCTTCTATTTATAGGATTTTCCCAAGTGTAGGGGGTGGCTTCAATTGATCATGGTTTAGCCTTGGTTAAGTGAAAGGCTTCAAATGGTTTTAAATGGGGGGACTCTTAGGAATATAAGATCTTGATATAAAAAATCTAATGTCTATGAATGTACTATTTATTAAATATATTTTATGAGCAATGAATATTTACTAAAATGTAATGCAGAGGAGAAGACAATGCCGTATTGATTGATTGTTATCCTCTAAAAATACGTAACATATAAATATAATATGAACATTCATATCTACGTAGATACAAGACTCTATGTGGCTTAAGCCATGTAGAGCCATGTCTATACATAGACATGCCCTTTCGAACACGGGGTTTATCGAATGTGGTTTGTGATGACCCTTCATTATATATGCAATTGTTATGTTAACTATCCTTCAGTAGTTAACGTACCATATTAATATCTAATATGTTACATTAACTATCGAATGATAGTTACTTGTAACAGCGTCAATATATATGCCAAGGCTCATGTAATATTGACTATGTCGATTTAACATCAAACAATGTTAAACTCTGATCCAATATCGATTGCAGTCGATTATCATGTACATTAAGAATATATATATATATATATAT